>BQNB010039200.1:0-48226 GCA_026074375.1 Tanacetum coccineum | reverse complement strand
GAAAGACGTGATTTGAGTGGTATTATCACTTACAACTCCAATGTGTAAAACAAAAGTACAATTAACCAGACCTTCAACCGAAACAATCACTACAAATTTATCATTAGCCAAAACTTTTAGTTATAGGTTTTGCTTTAGTGATAACTACCCCTGTGCTCATCCCGTTCATATTAACATCAAAATTATGGAATACATCTTAATATGTAAATGAACGAGTTGATAGTTTAAAATGGTTACCAAACACGTTAGGAAATAATGTTAATTATAGAGAGCTATATTGATCGATTATTTCAAAAGCTGTAAGACCCACAGATGACAACACCATTACAACAACATACCCAATCCCGTCGAGATAACAACACCATTATTCCACCCTAAACAAACATACCCAATCCCGTCGAGATAACAACACCATTATTCCACCCTAAACAGTGGTGAAGCATCTCGACACCATTATTCCACCCTAAACAGTGGTGAAGCCACATGCGTCGATATATTGGTCAAGTGAAAATGTGACATAATCGTCTTGCCAAGCCAAAGTTGGTTGTACCAAACAGTGAAAACAAGTACTCTTGTCGAATAAAAAAGGTCTAAACATACCCTCACTGAGATAAAACTATTCATCTTTACAAATGAGGTTAGAGCAATTGAGTTCCGTAAGAAGCAAGCAACTGTCATTTTTAAATAGCTTTAAGAATTCTCAAAAAGCTAAAAAAAGATTCAGCTTCCCAATTCTTTTTCTTCTAAAAATACCAAATCAACTTTATAGGCCTTGATTTTATCATTTAAAAAAAAGCAATATATATGATAAAAAGCTAACGCTGAATGACCACAAAGACCACTTTAATGAAATCCTTATAACGGCAAATCAAAACCCAGTCTAAACAAGACGTAACTACAAATCTACAATTGCTGAAGAGTTTAATATCAGCAATAGCATAACAATTCCCAAAATATCGTTTGCGTCCAGCAAAACGGCAAACCAAAACCCAGTCTAAAGAAGACGTAAACCAATTCAATCACAGAACAGCTTTAGACACTTCAAAATTTCTTTCAAAGCTGTGACATTTTAATCTCTACCCAGGTCAAATTGCAACTTTATTCCAGTGCAAAGATACGGGTAAAAACAAACTGGAAACATAAGACAATCAATGATATTAAAGCTACAGAAATTAACAGCCAAAACTATTCAAATTGCCCAAAAGCAACATCATCCGGTTATCAAAGTTTTAACCAAAAATAAAATAAACAACATCTGAATAAAGATCCAAAACACATTACATAACCAATATCCAAATATTTAATACCATCAAAATAGATTCCAGTGAAAAGTCATCAAACTCAGCAAAACTCTTCACTCTCTTCCCCGTTACATTTCTGCTTTATAGAGCTGCAAAACAAAGTTCTAATATTAAATTAAGAAAACCCAGTCTGATGCAAAGTTCTAATGGACATTTAAACATACAACAGAGTGAGTTGCAAAACAGCTATCTCATTTCATTTTTCCGTACCTAAGCATATGGAGCACAGTCTGATCTAATCGCAAAGTGTTACAACAAAAACAGATACATGCAATCCACAAATATATATAAAATACTATTTATTAACAACAAAGAGCAATACAGTCACCAATGTTTTTATCCAACATATTTAAGAAACAGTAGTCTGAAGAGTTCAAGAATGTATGTGGAGCTGACAACAATAAATTACCAAAAAGCCATGTAATCATTAAATTAAAAACAATTCAGAATCATCATATAAACTTTATGCCTCCTGAATCCTAATAAACATCACATTATTTTAAGAAAATCACGTGTGAAAATATAAAAGCCAAATAAAAAAACTGAACGTGTAAGAACTGATTCAAAAGTCCAGCATGTCTAAACATGACAAAATTTGATGTGTGCTACTTGGCTCAGAACTCAAAAAAATTGATTATAGTTCAGATTAATTATGAGTAGATAGCAGGCCTCTTTTCCAGATACACTAACCGTAATGGAGTTTGGGAAAGAAATTATCAATCGTGCAAATCAGGTATATACCAATGCCCCTTTCACCCCATACTAGAGTCAAACAGCGCCAAATAAATGCACAATAATTAACACATCAACTACTGTTAACTACTCGGGCATCGGCTGATTGTGTGTGTTTGTAAAACTTAAATTGGTAACTAGTTTGCTTTTGTGTGTTAAATTATGCTGCAGAATAGCTCGTAAAACACAACCTAATCAACTACATACCAATCCTTACAAGCTTACAAAACACATCTAATCTGTTCAAGTAAGTTTACCCCACCAGCAACAACAAATAGAACTATAACGAAAACACCCTCAGAAAACATAAAAAGCACAAGCCTTAGAACAGTTAGTCTAGTTAGCACAACTTAAACCATATCTGATTAATATGAATATCAGTACAAAATCAAGAGATCACAACACTTTATAATAGATAAAAGCCAAACCCACTCAAATCAACCAACAACAAAACTCAACCCCAATAATACAAAAAAACTAACAAATCTTAAAAAAAATACAAAAACCGTGCATCAATACCTCAAGTAAACATAAATTAAACCACCTATAACCACATATAAATAAGCAATCATTAGTGCCAACAAAAAAACCAATATGGCCATCCATTTTTCACTGTCAAATAAAACATACATATCATTAAAACTAAATTAATCACAATTTGTGACAGATAACCAAAAAAATACCCAAGCCTTCTTGTAAAATTATATCAAACCACATTTCAGTACTAATAAAAGATACACATCTTAACAATTCATAAGAAAGAACCTTCAAATCACCAAACATAACAACAAATAATCCAAATAACGCATAACCAAAATAATATCGTAAAAACTACATATCAACAAATTTCAAAAAAAAAAACCACTGAAACAAACATCAATTTATCTCCAACAAAAAAAAAACACAAAAATACCTTAAGCCTTCTGGTAGAGATAAGTCAAACCACACTTGCCACAATAATGCCTATTGTCATGATTAGCCATGAAAGTCCCGGCCCCACATTCAGCATTAGGACACTCTTTCCTCAACCTATTAACCTTTCCATCCTCACCCACTTTATAAAACTGCAACACTGCCAGCTTCACTTTCTTATGCTTATGCTTGATCTTCTTTGGCTTTGTGTACGTCTTCTTCTTACGCTTCTTAGCACCTCCACGCAGACGCAACACCAAATGAAGAGTTGATTCTTTTTGGATGTTGTAGTCTGCTAAGGTGCGGCCGTCTTCTAGCTGCTTTCCTGCGAAGATCAAACGTTGTTGGTCTGGTGGGATGCCTTCCTTGTCCTGGATCTTTGCTTTGACATTGTCGATGGTGTCACTGCTTTCGACTTCGAGGGTGATGGTTTTTCCGGTTAGGGTTTTCACGAAGATCTGCATTTTGGGGACGGTGAGTAGGGTTTGGGGAGATGAGATGAATTTATAGTGGTAGGGTTTGGAAATGGGTGATTGTGCTTTTGTTGGGTTGGGCTGTTTTTTGGGCTTTTGGGTGTGGTTAAATGGGCATACAAACAAATTAGTCATTTCAATTGCAACTTTCAAATAGTTTTGTTAATGTTTTTTTAACCATACTTGTTGACTTTTTGGCCAACTAATACACGTGGTTTGAATTCATCGTCACACAGACTTAAACTAGGTAAAACACTCTTTTTTCATAAGGTTGGCATGGCCACATCAAGATTCTTTGCACCTAGCAGGAATTTAACTTGAGACCTCACACATTTTATAATGATAACCACAAACCCTTTTGCCACTAAACCACCATTGAGTGCTTAGTTTGTTAATGTTGTAAAACTCGAATAAGAAGGTTGAGTTATCAGCGATTACTTTCTGCTAGATGGTTAGTCTGTGTTTAGTGGCGATAATTTATGATAGCATTAATTTGTGTGCGTAATTTGTTTTATTAATATATGTGTAGTAAGTGAGAGTAGTGAATAAAGATACTCGTTTACATTGTATTAGTTATTCAAATATTTAATAGATTATCATGTCTTTTATAAGTGTTTTTTGTCTAATAAAATTATTCATTTTTTAATAATTTAAATTTTAAACAAATACATTCTCTTTATACATAGTCTAGATCAGCTCAGTAACCAACGCATGCTGAGTTTTCTTCTTTTTATTTTTTTATTAAAGTTTATGGTATATTATATAAACACTCAATAGCCGGCTAGAACGACGTTGTTTGTGTTTGCTAGGCTCCTGCGTTTTAGGCCCGCCTAAAAACATTGGGCCGGTCTTTCCTTTTACAACATAGGCCCGCCTAAAAACGTCGTTTTGTGTTCCATGTTGTCTTTTTAGGTCTAGAGCCTTTTGCCTTTTGCTTTCTCGTTTTTGTTTCTTTGCTCCCGTGGGCCCTGTTTATTTTTGCTATGCTTTATCTGCTTGTGCCTATGATCGTGATGTTCTTTTGCCTCCTTTTGCTCTCTTGCTTTATTATGCCTTTGCGTTTGTGTTTCTTGCCTTTTCGTATAGGTTTAGAGTTCTTTAGATAGCTCCTTGTTTTTCTTCTTAGGATTAGAGCCCCTTTTCTTTATGCCTTCTCGTCCTTTTTTGCTCTCGTAATCCATGTTTATTTTAGCTGTGTTTTATATGCTTGTTTATTTGTTTGTTTCTTTTGCTCTCATACTTTTAATGCCTTTGCGTTTTTGCTTTCCGCCTTTTCGTATATGCTTTCCTTGTTTTTTTTTGTCTTTTGCTCATTTGTCTTATATGATGTCGTGCGTAGTTTGCCTTGGTACCCCATTGTTTTTGTTTACCTTTCCTCATATGCTTTCCCCGTTTTATTTTTGCGTTGTTTAACTGCTTTGTTTATGATCGTATGTTCTCTTTGCTTCTTTTGCTTTCATGCTTCCATATGCCTTGCGTTTTATTGCTTCTTGTTTATGTCATGCCTTCTAGTTTTTTTAATGTGTTGTGTTATATGCTTGTTTTGCTTCTTTTGCCATGCGTCATTTGCTTTTCTTATTTTTACATGCCATGTGTCCTCTTTTCTCTTACTTTATCTTTTGTTGTTCTCTTCCCTTCTCCTCCTCTCTCTTAGCCGGAAGCGGTCTCTTTACCCTCGGTTCACCCAAGGGTAAGGGTGTGATATGTCTACATTCTACCTCCTGCATACCCTGCTTATGTGGGATTGGGTATCGTTGTTGTTGTTGTTTCCTTTTACAACATAGATACTATTGACGCACACATATACATATGTTGCAACAAAGATAGTACCGAGACACACATACACATATCTTCTGGAATACGCTCCGATATATTTTTTGATATCCTTACCCATCGTGCTACAGTACCATGTATGTTTGCTTTTTAACGAGGGTTATTTGTGGGTTTTGTGTCGCGATTGTGTTGGGGGTTATGCTTTTGGTGCATCGATGATTTGGTGCGTTTTTTATCGTAGTTGTTTTGCATATGTTAAAGATGCAGGCTTCAGCTTTAAATACTTCAGGGACTATTCTTGTCTAGTTTCAAAGATGTGTTGCTGCTTATCTTGGTTTCAGCTGAAAGAGCCAAGTTTGGAAGTAGATGGTCCTAAGTGTAACTTTAGCATCTATATAAGCTAAAGTATCACACTTAGGGTTTCATTCTTTCAGTCCGAGTCTTATTCATATTTAATATTCACTCTGTCTGATCGTTCAATCATGATTGTTCTTGTATTCATCAATATCATCTTGATATTGATTGTCTGGTTAGGGTTTATACAAGATTGATCTCTTTATTCAATCTTGTAGTAGTTTCTGAGTGTTAGAGTGATATTGTAATGAGGATTAGATCAAGATCCACCTGGTGGGGATTGATCATTGTTTTTTGTATTGTTTGGCTATAACTCGTTTGAGGAGTAGTCTTATTGTAATATTTTTGGTAATAAAGAGCACTAAGGGGTGGTTGGTTGAGTGCATAATCAGTGTTCTTGGTCTCATTTTGATATTCTTTACATGGTATCAGAGCCAGGTTGCTCTGAATCGTATTAATTGATCCATAACCTTATGAAAAAAGAGGATGTTATTTAGATCCATGGAGTGTTATAAGGACTGTGATGACGGTAATAGAAATTGATAGCCAACGAGTGTTATAGTGGCCCAAAAAAAAAGAGTCAAGCAAGTATGAGTTAAAAGAAGGAACATTGACAAAAATCTAATATTTGAAAAGATTGCAATTTGAAAATGAACTAATTGGTATGGCGCCATGTTGGAATAAGGTAATTAGACCTAACTGACCAAAAAACCCAAAAAACGGCCCAACCCAACAAAAGGCAAATCACCATGTCCAAACCCTACCAACTGATGAAAATAATTCCTCATCCTCCCACAGTAACCCTACTGACACGTCCCCAAAAATAGCAGATCTTATCTGAAAAAACCTCTTACCGGAAGAAAAAACCATCACCTCGAATGATAACGGTAAAGACTAGTGGACAAAGACCAAATCGACAATGTCAAAAGCAAATGATCCAGGACAAGGAAGGGATTCCCAACGAGACCAACAAGCAAAACGTTTGATGGTGATAGCAGGAAGCCAAAGTCGATAAGAGGACGGCCGGGAAAATCGGTAGCGAAAGACTATGATCAACATCCAGAATAGAGTCCGAACTTTTCCATTTATGTGTGTATTGAGTCTATAGGTGAGAGTTGTGTATTAAGCGGTGAAGAAAGGAAGACTACTTAACTAATAAAACGCCATAAACGTAGAGATCAAGACTTAATGTATAAGAAAGTGAAGCGTGCGCAGTGTGTTGAGTTTATATAAAGGGGGGGAGAGATGGAAAAGGTTTACAAGGTGTCGGTGAAAGGAAGGGACATTAATGCTGAATTTGTGTGCAGGTGGGTGTTTTTCAATGGCTAATCTGAACAATTTTGGCTGTTGGGGACTAATGGGGGTGGGGGGGGGTTCTGTTCGATTCCAGGAAGGCTTTAATGTGTTGTTTTTTTGTGTTTTTTTTTTGTTGGAGATAAATTGATGTTTGTTTCAGTGGTTTTTTTTTAATGACATTTTGGGTTTTACTGTAGAGTTGTGATTAGACAATTTTTATTTTGATTATGGGTGGGATAATTTGGATTAAAAATTTGTTGTTATGTTTGGTGATTTAGGTATAGGTTCTTTCTTTGATTGTTAAGATGGTGTATTCTAGTTTTGTGACTGAATATGATGTTTGATTATTAATGTTATACAAAAGAATGTTTGCTGTTGGGGTATTTTTTTTGGTTATCTGTCACAAATTGTGATTAATTTAGTTTTAATGATATGTATGTTTTATTTGACAGTGGAGAAATTGTTGAAAATAGGAGAAAAGTGGGATGGCCATATTGTTTGTTTTGTTGGCACTATAGATTTGGTACTTTTTATATCTGGTTATAGGTAGGTTTAATTTATGTTTACTGTGAGCTGTTATTTGTTGCTCTGGTTTTTGTTTTTTATTAAGATTTGTATTATTGGGGTTGAGTTTTGTTGTTGGTTGATTTGAGTGGGTTTGGCTTTTATCTATTATAAAGTGTTGTGATCTCTTGATTTTGTACTGATATTCATATTAATCAGATATGGTTTAAGTTGTGCTAACTAGACTAACTGTTCTAAGGCTTGTGCTTTTTATGTTTTCTGAGGGTGTTTTCGTTATAGTTAGAGGTGGTGTGGCGGGTGGGTTGGGATACTTTCTGGTTATGATGGAGTGGGGGTGGAGTTGATCTAGGGTTGTTGGAAATGTGTGGGTTGGTGTTGTGGTGGTGGGTTGGTGTGGGTAGAGGATAATGTGCTGCATGCATTTTGGGTTATATCAATTTTTTGATTATGAGTGCGGTTACATTGGTTTTGGTTGAAATCTATATAAAACTTAGACAGCCTAGTCACGTTGATAGTTGTTAATGTAGTGGGGGTGGTTGTTTTTGTGCTGTGGTCTTTGGGGGCGGGTGGGGGTACGAGGATTGCTGGGGTTGGTTTCGAGTGGTATGGGGGAGGTGTAACTGTAGGTGCTATCTTTTGTAGTTTTGAGTGTGTAGGAGACTAACTTTAGCATGGTAGGTGGCTGTCTAGGGGTGTTGATTGTTGGAAAGGAGTGAGATAGATGAGATGGTTGTTAGGTTAAGTGTTGCGTAAGTTGCTTGTGGTTTGTGTGTCAGGTGACCGTATTGATCTATTAAATAGTTCAGTAGTTTGGGGAGTCTTTTTGGTTACTAGGATGGTTTGACTTGAACGTTGTGGAGTTAGGTAGTGACAATGGTTATGGTGGTGATGGGGGTTGGGGATGTGGGTGGTGTGGGGTAGTATAGCGGTGGGTGAGGTCTATTTGGTGTTGGGGTGGGGGTGGTGGTTGGTTGGATTTGGGATTGTTTGGGTTGTTGCAGTGGAGGTTGGGTGGTTATGTTTGGGCGGTTGGTTGTCGGATTTGCGAAACAAAGTGAGCTTTGTAGTGATATGGTGAGTATATTATTGTTGTCAAGATTGACCATCATTATTTGAACTTCTTAAGTTCTTCTGGTGGACCGGTTCGTATAATATGTTGGATAATAAAATTGGTGACTGTTATTGTCATTTGGTGTAATAATATTGTGTTTTTATATTATATTTGTGATTGCATTTTGTATCTGTTTTTGTTGCACTTAACACTCTTGTTTTGTAGATTTATGAATCAGAGCTGCTCCATATGGCTTAGGTACGGAAAAATGTTTAGATGTGTTTCGTTCGTTTGGTGACATTTCATAATCTCTCACGTGTACTTGTCAATAGATTTTAGAGTCTACATTAGTAATCTTGAGCTGTTCTAATGACTGTGGGTTTTTTGAAATGTCCATTAGAACTTTGCATCAGACTGGGTTTTCTTAATTTAATATTAGAACTTTGTTTTGCAGCTCTATAAAGCAGAAATGTAAGGGGGAAGAGAGAAGAGTTTTGCTGAGTTTGATGACTTTTCACTGGAATCTATTTTGATGGGTATTAAATATTTGGATATTGGTTATGTAATGTGTTTTGGATCTTTATTCAGATGTTGTTTATGTTATTTTTGGTTAAAACTTTGATAACCGGATGATGTGCTTTTGGGCAATTTGAATAGTTTTGGCTGTTAATTTCTGTAGCTTTAATATCATTGATTGTCGTATTATGTTTCCAGTTTGTTTTTACCCGTATCTTTGCACTGGAATCAAGTTGCAATTTGACCTGGGTAGAGATTAAAATGTCACAGCTTTGAAAGTAATTTTGAAGTGTCTAAAGCTGTTCTGTGATTGAATTGGTTTACGTCTTCTTTAGACTGGGTTTTGGTTTGCCGTTTTGCTGGACGCAAACGATATTATAGGAATTGTTATGCTATTGCTGATACGTAACCTCTTCAGCAATTGTAGATTTGTAGTTACGTCTTGTTTAGACTGGGTTTTGATTTGCCGTTATAAGGATTTCATTAAAGTGGTATTTGTGGTCATTCAGCTTTAGCTTTTTATCATATATATTGCTTTTTTTTAAATGATAAAATCAAGGCCTATAAAGTTGATTTGGTATTTTTAGAAGAAAAAGAATTGGGAAGCTGAATCTCTTTTTAGCTTTTTGAGAATTCTTAAAGCTATTTAAAAATGACAGTTGCTTGCTTCTTACGGAACTCAATTGCTCTAACCTCATTTGTAAAGATGAATAGTTTTATCTCAGTGAGGGTATGTTTAGACCTTTTTTATTCGACAAGAGTACTTGTTTTCACTGTTTGGTACAACCAACTTTGGCTTGGCAAGACGATTATGTCACATTTTCACTTGACCAATATATCGACGCATGGCTTCACCACTGTTTAGGGTGGAATAATGGTGTCGAGATGCTTCACCACTGTTTAGGGTGGAATAATGGTGTTGTTATCTCGACGGGATTGGGTATGTTGTTGTAATGGTGTTGTCATCTGTGGGTCTTACAGCTTTTGAAATAATCGATCAATATAGCTCTCTATAATTAACATTATTTCCTAACGTGTTTGGTAACCATTTTAAACTATCAACTCGTTCATTTACATATTAAGATGTATTCCATAATTTTGATGTTAATATGAACGGGATGAGCACAGGGGTAGTTATCACTAAAGCAAAACCTATAACTAAAAGTTTTGGCTAATGATAAATTTGTAGTGATTGTTTCGGTTGAAGGTCTGGTTAATTGTACTTTTGTTTTACACATTGGAGTTGTAAGTGATAATACCACTCAAATCACGTCTTTCATAAAGTGGTAAAGATGATAATCGAATCGAGGGGATGTTTGTTTAAGCTTATATGTAGGCTTACAAGCTCATTTGGTTTCGGCTTACATTACATAAGCCTCAATTTTTTTGGCTTATTTTGTGACTTTTGGGCTTATTTAAGTTTATTATGTTTATTATGATATAGTAAACTTATATAAGCCCGTTGAGGCTTATGTAATATAAACCAAAATCAAATAAACTGATAAGCCCACATATAAGCTTAAAAAAACACCCTCGAGTCTGCTGCCAGCTCTATTATGATTTAATGATTTATGAATGATGAACACAGAAAAGAAAGGTATTTCTTGGATCTACAAAGCTACCAAAACTGATTAATTTAACACTTGCACTTCTATCATACCACCAAAATCATTGTCTTTCTAGTAAAACTAAATGTCTTCACAACACTCTCTTTGGCATACAACAAAGTATCACGAACCCACTTGCAAAACACGGGAACAAGACTTGAAACAAAAAACTGTACAACTAGACCCATAGACCGCACTTGAAATTAAAATTTTATATCCCATACGCCTTTAAGCACGAAGGGAAGCAGAAGGTCTTGGATAAGCAACCATCCCTGTGCCAGCTTCTTGTCTGCAGGATCTCATAGCTTTATTATTAGTTGATTGGTTCACCTGAGGGTCTCTACGCTCACGTTTTTCACTGTCTTGAAGCTCTTCTAAAGTTGTGACCACCTCGTCCATACTTGGTCGCATCTTTGGTTCCATGCATAGACATTGTAGTGCTAGGTTTGCTAACTTGAGGGCTCGGCCAAGTGAATATTGACCTTCGAGCCGTGGGTCCAAGATACGGAAGATTCTTCGTTTGCTGGTTAGACAAGGCCTAGCCCAATCAACCAAGTTGTGTTCTCCAGGTGGCCTGTTTTTGTCTATTGCTTTTTTACCTGACAGGATTTCGAGAAGAACCACCCCAAAGCTGTATACGTCACTCTTAGCGGTTAGATGACCTATATGAGAATCAATCAAATTTGTCAAATATCAGTAACAACCATTTTTCTTTTTTCTTTTTTGCTAGAAATGCCAAAATGGATCACATGCGTTATTAATGTTTCATTGTCCAAAGACCCACACTTGTAACATTACCAAATTCCGTTTGAGTTAGCTAGAAAGAACTCAACTATCATAGCTACCACTAACTTTTTCACAAACAAAGATTAAGGAAACTGTTTAATGAATCTGCTGATATTATCACCGGTTCAGTTAAACAAGCATACCTGTAGATAAATATTCAGGAGCAGCATATCCATAGGTTCCCATGACCCTAGTAGAAACATGGCTTTTATCACCAGTCGGTCCATCCCTTGCCAATCCGAAATCGGATAATTTTGCATTGAAGTTCTGTTGATTATAGCCAAAGTTAGAAAACTGAATTTCAGCTTGAATGATACCTATAATCAAGTTTTGTTTATTTCTCACGAATAAGATATAAAGCTTCACCAGAATACAACATACCGAGTCAAGTAGAATATTTGAAGTCTTGAAGTCTCTGTATATAACCATCGTCTCAGCATTATGAAGAAAGGCTAAACCCCTTGCGGCCCCAAGAGCAACTTTCAGACGTAGACGCCAAGAAAGTGGCTGGAAATAAGAACCCCCTGTTTAACACAATTAATGTCAATAAAATCTATGTGGTACGCTACTATATGCCATAGGTGACAAAACGGTTACAGGCTAAAATAGGTCTAGATTGAAGTCATTTTCAGTGCGGGTGAAACGGAAAGAGTCAGATTAGGTTGGTCCTTGAACACTTATTTGTTCATTTCGATTATTGTATCAACTATGATTAAAAAGTGTCCGAAGAAGTAATTTAAAACATTTAAATAAAAAGACTCTTGAAGTCGTATTTGTATGCTTTAAGGGTAGACTTTGATTAATTTACAACCTGTTGTTGACCCATTCCCTTTTTTAACTAATTTAATCAGATTTGAGCCAATAAGATATAACACAACCCAGATCGACCCATTCACAACTAAATGGATCAAAATTGCAACCTTTACAAAAATGGTAACTACTAGAGAAACTGTATGAAGCGATTATAAACTTACTTCTGAATAAATGATTCTCCATACTTCCTTTTGGCATAAACTCGTACGCCAAGAGCCTATGATCGTCTTCTAGGCAATAACCGATCAATTTCACAAGATTTGGATGGCGTAACTGTCCAAGATAGTTGATTTCTGCCTGCACAAGCGAAAAATGTATTTGTTGAGAAGCTAAATCTTGTTGAAATAAGCATGACATTGCCTAAGTTGATGATTCGCGAACAGATAACCATATTAGCAGTGGCGAAGCCAGGATTCTGGCTGCGGGTGGGCCAAATAAAAATTTAGCTTTCAGCGTACATAGTAATATTGCTAAACAATAACTTTATTCTAAATGCGATTAGCCATTTTTTGAACATGAAACAAAGAAAGAAAAATACAACTCAATATTATTAAAAGATTATATAGTTATACTGCTTTTAATCGATGAACAGGGGTGTAGCCACCTTAGTGGCGAAGCCAGGGTTCTGGCTGCGGGTGGGCCAAATAAAAATTTAGCTTTCAGCGTACATAGTAATATTGCTAAACAATAACTTTATTCTAAATGTGATTAGCCATTTTTTGAACATGAAACAAAGAAAGAAAAATACGACTCAATATTATTAAAAGATTATATAGTTATACTGTTTTTAATCGATGAACAGGGGCGTAGCCACCTTAGTGGTAGTGGGGGGAGATGCCCCCAACCAAGCTCTTGCGGATACACAAGATATAAGAAAAAAGTAAAATCTACGAAAAGAAATTTCAGTGCCCTCACCCATAGAATTAAAATGCCCTCGTCAGCTTGCCAACAATTTGAGTGCTCTCTAATGCCAAAAGAACTGTTTCTCGGATGAGTTTTCAATCAGAAAATATGGAGAAGATATAATGGGGAGTTGTGCAAGTGGGTAGGATGGTGGGGAGTGGGCCAGTGGGTGGAATATAATTTATCTGTCTTTTCCAAAATGTACTGGTAACTTGGTATAGTAAAATGTGGTTTATTTGTTGGTATATTAATTCAGAATCTTCAAATGGTGTGAATATTATACATTTTTATTTTTTAGCGTGATTTTGTTAACAACATAGGTACTTTATTATTAATTTGTTAGCATCACAGAGTTTCTCAAATGTTTTTAACGATTATGTTTCGATATAATAATTGTGTACTGTTTGGTTACATTATCCATAAAATTGTGAGTGCTTTAATATAACTTTTATATACTCGATATTTGAAATTTGCTTGATAAACCAGATAAAATTATCAACCGATTTTTTTTTATCGGCACCTTATAATTAGTGTTAACATCGTAGTAGAGCACTTAAGTTGCCTTTATATTAAACCTGGCCCGTTTTGTTTTAAATTACGCTAAAAAATGACATCCCCTGATATTTAACCTTTAGCTCGACGTGATCACATTTCCTGGTTCCGTTACTGTCGATGAACACTACGAAATATAAATTTTTTTAAGGTTTAAATCTATATGAAATGAAAACAAATGTTTGCTTTTGGAAGTGCAACTGTATAAATATCCTAACAAGACGCTTGCATGGTGGAAAACTGGAAATGAGACAAATTGAATATAAATAAATTAAAACTAAACTAATCTGATAAGAAATTGCTATAAAATGCATGATGTGTTAATAATAAAAGGTGCGGCATATAAATAATTAGTGACCAAAGCCATTGAAGTCTAGGGATTATATAGGCTTCTTATAAAAAATTTGGGTTGGCCATGGCATACCCTGCCACCCACACAGCTCCGTCCCTGGATAATAGTGCATGATAATATTCGAAGGCCGTGTATTAAGTGATTATAAAAGGTTAAGGGTACCATTGATGTGTTCTTTTTGAATTGGTCAAATGGCAAACTAGTATTTCAAACATTAAGGAGGTATTTGGATACAGGCTTTCAAAAGAATTGTTAAGAATTTAAATCATAACTTAGATACTAAGTTAATTAGAGTTAGGAAAGTTTGCATTTATAATATTCGATAACGTTATCTCTAAATCATTCAAAGGCTATAATCTGTGTTTGTCACACTCAAAATAAATGACAAAAAGCAGAAGCACCCAATGGGTTGAATCCCTCAAAAATATATTTCTTTCCATTCGAAAGCTTGCATTTGCAAAATTGATGCATGAGTAACTACAGTTTTAAGCAGCAAAGTGAATAAATTTTATAAAACATACTAGATGATTAAGAAAGTGAAAAGAACTAACCAACCACTCCTTGTGCCCTTGAAATCCTTCTTGATTCAACCTCTTAACAGCAATCACAATGCCAGTTCCCGGCTTTGAAGCTGCAAGCGAATGCTCATCGACCCACCCTTTAAATACAGAACCGAAACCCCCTTCTCCAAGTACACTATCAGGTCGGAAGTTCCTTGTAGCATTTTTAAGCTCGCTGAATGTGAAGCTCTTTAAGTTACACGACTGCAAAATCTCACCTTCGGTACGAGGCGTTTGCGTTTGAGAACCACTTGAAAACTTGCTACTTGAATTACTATTCCCATTCCTCTCTCCAGTTTTGGAGTCAAAACCTGTTGCAACTACAATTAGTTTGTTTTAAGTTAGCAAAAACAAATATAGCAACTTCAACAAATGAACAAACTAGTATCATCTTAATATCTTAACATATACTCCTTGAGAGGGTGTGGATTGCTGTGATTTGGAATGTTTAAGTAAAACCATTACAATTCTGAATAACATTAGTCAAATAATCAAACTCGGAGAAATAGACAGCAAATTAACATTACGGAAAGCCAACTCTTAAAGAAAAATGTAAATTTACAACCTGCATTATGCTTTAAGGGGGTGTTTGTCTTAGATTATTTGATGGGCTTATGAGCTCATTGAGATTTTGATTAGCTCATAAGATCATCGTTCATTGCTTATGAGCTTATCCCGTTAAAAATGAGCTAATGAACTTATATAGTAAGCTATAAGCTCATAAGCAATAAAAAATGAGCTTATGAGCTAATCAAATTTTCATTAAGCCCATTAAATATGCTCAAGACAAAACTGATAATCTGATAACCATTACGACAGTAGCAATCATCACATTTAAAACACAAATCCAAACACCACCAAAAGTCATCATATTTCTAAACACAGATAACCGGAACTTCCAAATATTTCCAGTTTTTAACTGCAAGTCTGCAACTTTCCTTTTTAGAACGTTTACTGCAGTAAAACTCAGCAAAACATTAATTAAACCAATAAAAGCTCCCAAATTTATACACCCATATCACATTAAAAAGTTAAAAACACCATTCAAATAAAATCTATAAAAACCATGTCTTCAGTTAATAAGACTAAATTTACTTTCCACTAACCAATTAACAGAAATTAACCAACTTTTAACCAAATTTTATTAAATTAACAGAAATTAACAAACTTTTAACCAACTTTCAGTTTACATGAACAGAAATGAAGAGGTAAATAATAAAAATAACAGCAGTGAAAAAAAGTTACCATTAGAAAAAGCAGTTTCAGCTTTAATCTGAATACTCCAACAAATACCCATTAAACCAAGATCCCAAACACCCCCCAAATCTCAATAAAAACACATTTCTTCACAAAACCAAAATTAAATCACAATTGAGCAAACAAAAACTATAATTAACAGATCTGACACAAAACCCCCAATTTTCAAGATCTTAATCTCAGTAATTTTGAAAACTAGGGTTTGGGAAATAAAAAAGTACTAATTTTTATAAAATTGGTATTGGTTGGTGGAATTAAATGAAGGATGAAAAGGGGAATTTTTAAGAGGTGATTAGAGAGATGTTTCCTTTAAATGGTTTTTTTTTTTTATAAAGATTTTGGTGAAAATTTTGTTGACTGAGTTGCTTTTAGTTAAGCTTTAGCTTGCTTCCAAAAGTGGACTAGTGTTGGTGTACTGGTGAGAGGGTGGAATTTATGTAAATGGGACTTTGAGTTTGGTAATGGTACATGATTGGTTCTTGTAGTTTGTAACTTTTAGAAAAAGGTGGTGGATATTCCTAGATGAGATAAACGAGTTACGGTCGAAGCCAAACCAATGTTTTAAAATCCGGGTTTTTAGTTGATCTGGTTTAGTAGCCAGTTCACCGGTTCAAACCGGTTTTATATATATGTATATTTTTTCATATATTTAATATGTAGTGTTATATGATCCTACAATTTATCTTGCGTTCAATTATACCGATGAAAAAATTGAGTCTTTATTGATACGTTTTAGTTTTTATGTCTATTTCTATGAAATTATAGCAAAAATTTGCAAAAGAATCAACTTATGATTCTAAGTGTATAATGAGCGTATAAAAACATATTAGTTGCCGTCGCTATGTTTTATTGGTCTTATTTAAAAGTTGTCATCTCTCTCAGCTTCAATTTGTCAACTCTAAACTTAATAAATTTGTATGAAAATACATAACCTATATTTTTGTGTTTGAGATTTTTAAAATTTCGGAAGTTCATACACGTGCTGGGTTTGTCATAACCGGGATCAAACAAAAACTGGTGGTACCTCGAGTGCTCACAAGCGAAAACCCGGTCACATCCGGCCCGATCTTCGGACTGTTTCACGGGTCAACCGGTTTAATTGGCCTGGTTTACCAGGTTTTAAAACATTAAGCTAAACAGGTTTGGGTTATGTTTATGACACGTTTTAAATTGTCAAATTATTTCAAAACTGTTTTATGGTTAGTTGTATACATGTTTGGGTTAATTTTATGACACGTTTTAAATTGTCAATTTGTTTCTTAACAGTTTTATGGTTAGTTATATACGTGTTGCTTTTAATATATTCTATGATGTTGTTTATAATCACACCCCAAATATCAGGTGACAAAGAAATGGATATACATTGGTTGGGTGCTACGTCAACAGTAGAATTCTCAATAAGATGATAGAATACACCTTTAAATGGTACGTTTTAAGAGAAGAGTTCATTCGATGGCCCCATAGCAACAGTTACTTGTCTGGTTCATACATTAGGTCCCATATGTTTTAAAAGTCATAAACATTTCAAGTAAATATTTAATTAAACAAAAGCTTCATAATACCAAAGATGACTTAGTGTTTTAAAAGTTAATAAAAGTTGCATATTGTTATAGATAAAACACGAAGCGTCTTCTTGATATCGCACACACGGCTCCCGTCCAAATCTTCATATCCCTAGGACCTGAATAGTACATGCTAGAAAAGTCAACAACAAGGTTGAGGAAGAAATCATAGGTTTATCGGTAAAAAGGGTTGGACTCACACAGATCGAAGTAATAGGTAGACTCTTAAACACATTCTGTAGTCAAAACGTTTATTATTTCACTAAGCTCATGACCCCGAAGCCTTAACTAGATTTGTGCCCCAATCAGAATTAGGATGCTTGTCAACAACCTAACACCTCTCAATGTTAAATGCTTTTCACCTTGATCAAACTATGTGACCCAAGTATTAAGGGTGGGTATTGCCAATTTGTCACGGTAGATCTATCCACTACACTCGCGGCTTACGACTCAATTAGCAAATTAACGCGTTCGATGATAAATAGGACTTCACGGCAATAAGGTAATTAGCGATAATATTCAGGCAGTAGGGGATAACATAACTTTGAAGTCACTTAGATAAAACATTGTGTCCATAGAAAAAACAAGCAATGTAATTCACCCCGTATATGTTTGTAAACAAATGACACGGTGTGAGTGAAAAAAGGGGGTTATGAACTAACTCGATTTTCATGTGTGATAATGGTAGATCAACAAGTATTCACAATAGGACAAATGCGTTTCACGAAGGAATCGAAGGCAAACCTAATCCAAGATAGGTCGTATAAGTATATAACACTTTGATTATGTATCGAGGTCCGTATAGTCATTCATACTAATGTTCGGGCTATTCATAATTTAAGAGGTAATGTAGTGGACGTATGAGGAGCCCTAGGACACTTTAAATCGTTAATCCAACAACTCGTAACGGATACGCCGACCCGAAGAGGCAATCATTATGTAAAACACCCTAGTAATATAGTACTTTGACATTGACTAATTCCACATATAATTCTATATAGCTACATCACAATCTAATGTTTAGTTGTAAATCATATTTAATAAGTAAAAAACGTTTATCAAGAATACTGTAGTACAAACTTGGTGTAACTTTCTCGTTTAAGTCCGTTCTTAACGTTCACCCTTCGTATTAAGACGAGTTATCAATAATATAAATTTTCAAAATCTGTAGTTTCTTTTTTTGAATAGTGATTTTACTGTTCATAACTTGCTTATATATTTATTTTTTATAGATTTAAGTTCATCGTAAAGTGTCGTAACTTATTCGTGTTTAACTCGTTTTTAGCGATTCTTTCGAGCATGTCTTCGTTATTTAAAAGTTTTATCGATTTATTAAATGTTTTAATAGTGTAAGTTTCTGCGTACGGTGATAGTAACTTTGTGTAAAATAGTGTTGTAAAAGTGTGATATATTTAACGTAAAACTTGAAATCGTCGTTATCTTTTTCGTTAGGACAAGATCTGGGTTTTTCACGTTTTTCACTGGCCCAGATCCTTTGCGACATGTATAGTATCTTACTAATATCATAAAATAGAAGGTGTAATTTATTCAGATAATCAAACAGTCCCTTCTAAATTGGTGTTTTTCTTCAATGTTGCATCGTTAATTCATAATATAAAAAAAAAAAAAAAAAACAAAAAAAGTCCCGTTTTTTATAACTTTTTAGATTATTCTAACTTTGGTTCATTACAAGTCATTACAAACCCATTTATTAAAATCATGTCCTTACAATACTTCAGGTGTTCTTATCGTGTCCATGATTAGTCCAATGAGTCCATGATATACAAATATATACAGAACCATTACAATCCATAGTGAAAACATAAAACTTTGTAAAGACATTACTTGGATTTTAGAGTGAGCTTCTTTATTGTCGCTTTGTGTAATATGAATATATCCCATATAATCTAAACCCTTGTTTAGATTAAAAACCAAAGCTTGCAAGATCTTGAAACCCTAAACCCTAATCTTCCATTTTTCTTGCTTAACACTTGTAAAGACTTAACCAAGCCTTCAAATCTTCTTAGGACATCTTAGATATGTTGTAGGAATGTATGTAAATGTGTTAAATAAAATTTGGTATGGATTTGGTGTTGGTCTTGTGGTTGCCGTGAGCTAGAGAGGAGGGGGAAGAGAGATTTTGTGTGTTTTACACCTTGAAAGTGAGAAGTGTGTGTGTATTTCACTAGTAAAGGCCTTATATACTCTAATGACTAGTCAAAGACAAGATGAGGATTTCTAGGGAAAGTATGGTCAAAAGTATGGGAAGTATGGGAAGTATGGCTTGAATTAATGTGTAGAGATGTACATGACCTTAGGTATGGTTTATAAGTCCTTATGTTCCCTAAAGTGTGAATCATCCCATGAAATTATGGAGGAAATATCTAGCTAGCTAAAAGAAAGTATTATACTTGAAAAAAAATGAAAGTATAATGTTATAATGTAAAGTGTAAGTTGTAGATTTAATTTAGAAAGTATACTTGTAAATTGAATAGGTCTTGCTTATTTCTTGTATATATGAGGCGTCCCATTTGATAAGTGGGGTAAAAGTTTTATAAACTTTGATCATTGAAAATAAAAATAAGCATTTGTTGAAGCGTAAATTAATTATGGTGGTTCCGGGTATGCCTAAATGTATTTTATTGCGAAACGTAAACGTTTTACGCAACCAATAAAAATAAAATATAAAAAGTTGATTATTACTTTCGTAAAAATAATATATTGCTTGTTTGACGAAAACTTTAATTCGTTTGGTGTCCGTTTACGTTAATTGTTGATTTTTAGTTTACGCGATTTTACTATATAATAAGAATTAAAAGTAAACGCGTACGAAAAAAAAATTAGTAAAATAGATGACGTCGTAAATGACATGAAAATACGGAATGTTACAATGTTTCTAACTTTTCTTTTTCTTTTTCAACAAGGGGTCATTAAAGGCTAAATCATTTAGACTAAATGAAATTGCCCAAGGTTAAGGTAAAAGCAGTGGAATATGCTCTCGTGAGAGTCTCTATTAGACTAAAGTACTAATTCCCCGCAGCTTGAATAGGAATGATTGACATGATGTGAGTGTGCGATTCTATGAATTTTTATTTTTTTTATCTTTGTTTTATCATTATAAGCCCTCTGTTGGTCTTTCTATATTGGGTGGATTTTCTCCTCATAGATCTTTTATCCTTGCATCTATACATTTCATCCGCTTTTTGTTCGAATTTTTCTTAAATTTTTTATGCTTTACAAAAAAGTTTTTTGAGATAACGAGTCCATGAGATATAATACATAATGGCATATGTAATTCTTCTTTCAGAAAAAGTTTCTTAAGATAAGAAATGACAACATTGGATGAGTTTTTTATATTACATCAGAGGATGAAAGTACTTTTATAATTAAATTCGTCAGGCTGCCCGCTATGGCAGTCGGTCCCGACCCGCATTTTTCGGTGTCACATCAGCTTTCTCTCTCCAGCGACCTACAGACGACCTTTTGCCACTACAAGGCGAAATTTATTTTATTTTTTCAATTTTAATTTTTTTAAATGTTAAAAAAAACTGAAATAAATTTAAAAAAAAATATTTGATCATAAATTCATAATACATGATTAAATAAATGTGAATTATTAAAAAAAATTAAAACAAAAATTTTAAAATCACATGGGCTTGAAAGTTATATCATCTTCCTTTTCACATTTTCACGTTTTCAAGTTATATCATCTTCCTCACATGTTGCTACTCAAAACACAGACACACACATAAAATACACACAGACAAAAAAAAGAAAAAAAAGAAAAGGGAAGCACACAACAAAACTGGGACGTTTTTTAGTTAATTAAAATCAAAAATGGGACGTTTGTTTGTTTTTTCCTTGCTCGACCGTTGTCGTGACCTCGACAATTTTCTATTTTTGTCTCCGGCGACCTCGACATCGACCGACCTGCCATTATGGTGGCGACCGACGTCGACTGAGCCATAGTGGGCAGTCTCACCGTTTGAAGTCACCACATCTTTTCTAATATGGTTTTATATGGTACATACCCCCTAGATGTTTGCATCTAGCCGTAAGCTCCTATGAAGTAGAATTATTCCTTAAAAGTTGTATTCATTCATTATTGATTTTTTTTTCTCGTATATTTAATAACTCTAGCATACATCTCAAATAAAAACACTAAAATCTCCATAAACATCCACCATCGATGTCACATATTGTATATCTCTTCCAAAAAAAAGTGTTAAAAAACTAGTATTTATTTCTTCTAATAACTTGTCTATACATAATATAAACATTGTTTTTTTAGTTTTAGACATTAAAATACCAAAAATGAAATTTAATATTGATGAAGGGCTGGTTCTAAAAAATTGGTAAACTGGAGGCTTAATTAATTAATTATCATGTGAAATAAAACGAGTGTTGAGTCATGAGTGATGGGAACAAATATTCTGTAGCAGACTGCTTTATTTCTGGTGGAAATTTGACTATAAGTCAAAGTTAGGCTCATATATTGGCTTCGTGGAAGCCAGATGTGTCAGCTTGATAATTTTTTGGTTGGACTTCATTTTGTGGGCTTTAACATGGGCCTCATTTCATAATAAAATATTCAATATTCTCTTAAAAAAGTTCTTTAAATAATTAAAGTTCAAAACATATGTTTTTTTAGGGAAACGACATAGAAATATACACGTCTCAAGTTCATGTTTCATTTTTCATAGAGAGAAGTGCATTAACTGTTCATGGCGTTTGGTTAAATTGTAAGTGTATTTTTCATAACTTCAAAAAGGCAGATGCAATTTCATGAAAGCAAACACATATATTGTTATAACTTATAAAAACCTCTCAACAAAAACACCGGAGAAACAAAACACCAAGAGTCAAGGAGATCTCCAAGGAAGAGACCCGAGACAAAAATTGCAACATACTAGAACTAAACAAACCGAAGATAGTCTAACACCACTTACGCAACAGGGTCTTTGTGAATAACTTTGGTATGCGAATGCGATTATGGTTCTTGATAGGTAACGCGCATTTTCAAACTTCATAATTTCTCATGCTATGAAATATGAATGATAATTGCAAATTGAAGTTATCTGCATGAACTTTCATGCACTTGTTTATTCAAATCGTAAGAATTACGCCTTCAATATAGCTATACCACAAGGACGTTTTTTGAGATTTGCTCCTTTTTATATTATGATTTCATTTTGAAACGTGTTCGGTAATTGTTCTGTTTAGAAAACTAAATAAACTACTCCATGCCAGTTTTGAAAGTTAATGTGCAAAATACATGTTCAATGTTGGCTATAAGTTGCATTTCTATAACATCGTGTTAGTCTTTGATCTTTGTTACTTCTCATAATTCTTTTTGTTGACTCTATTTTACTTTAAGTTTCTAGCGTCTTGCTAGACTCTTTTTTATATATATTCCATCTTTGCCGTTAAAAAAAAAAAGCTTTATTGATCACGTTAATTTGAGATTGCAGTATATGACTTTATACAATTGTCCTACTTTTACCTTTTAACTTTACATCATCAACATGTACATTTTTATATTTTATAGTAGATTCCTTTTCTAGAAAAACATTACATACTGTATTATATTATGACCACAAACAGAGTGTCTCATATTTGGCCTATTAATTTGTCATTGTTCTCTTTTTGAATCTAAAATACGTTATACGTACAAAAATGAGAGTAATTGATACACCCATGGTTAGGAAATTATTATAGTTTATTATGTTAGTTTAATATGTTGTTGGTCTATTGTTTAGGAAAATATCTCGTATTTTGTGTGTCATTGTTTAAAAAAGGGTAAGTCTAAACATACCAAATTAATCCACTAAACTTACCATGATTAGTGTAATTATGATGTTTTTATCACTTTTTTCATTAAAGTTTCATATCATTATATAATCATTATGTCTTTTTGCTTTTTTTATGATTAAGTAATTATTACTTAATTTTTTAATATTGATTATTTTTTTTCTTATTTAATTATATGATTAATTTCATCTCTTTCTACTTTCATAATTAATTCATATATACCCTAAGTACTATTGAGAATGCTCAAGTCGTAATCCGTAATTATACGGTTAGAGTACGTGAGCCTATTTGGGGCACACACGTATACAACGAGAGAACATTTGATATTTCACGAAAGAATTAATGGTCGTTAGTTAGACATTAGACGCGTTATATAACTCGTACGCTTTTTTAAATAATTGGTAATGGTCTTATTATTTAGTAAATAAGGTAAAATGACACATAATCCCTTACTAAGGCTTATAGCCGGTCGAAACAAAATACGAGAGAGGTGTTTATTGATTTTATCAAACTTGAGTAGGTGTCCTAGTACAAGCTCTTCTTCAAAAGAACATTATAGACAAGATTGCCGAGCAATAACCAAGATATATCCTTCATGTGGATCAAGTATTACTGATCCATTATGTGGTACAAGGAATTCAATCTAACAAGTGGTGTCAGATAATCTACGACAACTCAAAATGTGAGACGAGATGTTAACAAGCTTTCAAGACTACGAGCATGAGGGTGAAGACACAAGATCGCAAGGCGGCATAAAGATTCGAGGATAATATGTGGTTTAAAAATGGTTGTAAGGAAACAATTTTTACTTTTTTGAGTGAGAAATTCAAGTTTTAAGGGGTATTATGGGTATTTAACGTTACTCAGTTTTAAGATTTTTAAGTTCTAAACATAATTATTTTTGCTTTATATGTAGTAGAGAATAAAATATATTTTCATTTTATTTTGTTTTCTATTATTTTTCTATGATCATAAAAGACCGTTAGTCCTAAACTTAACAAAGGACTAACGGTGTCATTGTTTTTAGGGCTTTTGGTGAATTTGAGTTAACAATAAAGGTCTTTTTGGTATTTTGATGGTTTTGTCTTTTAGTGGTTTGACCAATGTTGACCTTTTGTTTACTTTTTGTAGAAAACTTCTCGGCTCTTGTGCACTCTTTCCTTCTCGTGTCCGGCTTTGTCCGTTTTTGCTTTGATTTTGTCCATTTATTTAATATCCATACCTGCACATACACAAACACAAAAACAAGCATATATTTGCCATTTTTATTATGTTTTTGGTCTTTTGGGTTCGTTTTACAAGGTAAAAGGTATGTGTAAAATAGCACATACCAATATGGGATCCCGGAATCAAGAGAATTTTCAAGACATCACCTTGAGGACAAGGTGGTTGTGAAGGAGTGGGGAATGATACACCCATGGTTAGGAAATTATTATAGTTTATTATGTTAGTTTATTATGTTGGTCTATTGTTTAGGAAAGTATCTCGTATTTTGTGTGTCATTGTTTAGGAAAGGATCTTGTGTTATTATAAGAGTTATCTTGTAAGTCAACTAGTGAAACAAGTTATTGTATTTTATTCGGTATAAATACCGAATAGTTTTCATCAATGTAATCAATCAATCAAAGTTTAAGATAAATAATTCTCTAATCTTCTCTTCTATTTTCTGACTGAGCCAGCACACGCTTGAAGTGGTGCCCTATCCCGATACAACCCCTAACAGGGTCGTATCAATTGTTTATTATGTTAGTTTATTATGTTTGTCTATTGTTTAGGAAAGTATCTCGTATTTTGTGTGTCATTGTTTAGGAAAGGATCTTGTGTTATTATAAGAGTTATCTTGTGAGTCAACTTGTGAAACAAGTTATTGTGTTTTATTCAGTATAAATACCGAATAGTTTTCATCAATGTAATCAATCAATCAAAGTTTAAGATAAATAATTCTCTAATCTTCTCTTCTATTTTCTGACGGAGCCAGCACACGCTTGAAGTGGTGCCCTATCCCGATACAACCCCTAACAGGGTCGTATCAATTGGTGCTTTCATTGAGAGCTCTCGTTGAGAGGGCTTCCGATTCACGTTACCAAAAAAATAAAAATTCACGAGTTACTATTCACCGAGTACTATTCATCGGTTACTGTTCATCAGTTACTATTCATAAAAAATGATTTTTTTGAGTTTTTGTTCATGGCATCGGTCGGCAGCGATCCGGAGGCGGAATACGCATTATCTAAGCTCTTGCAAATGGGTACAGTGGCCGAATATGAGAATGAGTTTGAGATGCTTATTAACCGAGTGACGGGGATTCCCCAATCTTTACTTATCCCTTTTTATATCTCCTGGCTTAAACTTCACTTACAAAGAGAATTAAATCTGGTGTCGAGGCCAACTACGCTGGGCGACGTGTTTTCGTTGGCTCGTATCATCGAGGCCCGTTTTGAAGACACAAATAACCAAGCAGTCGATAATAATGGTGGTGATAAAAAAGATCCTAACATGAATGATAAACAAGAAGTGAAAAAGGCTGATGATCAAGAGATCGAAAACGTTAAAGATGAAGAACGCAAGAATGTTAAAGATCAACAAGTTTCTGAGCGGACCATTAATGAGACAGCAGATACCATTACATCATTGTAAAGTGAAGTAGCTTCACTTGATGCAAAAGGGTCCTTAGATGCTAATGAAGAGATCAAAAAAGATCATACACGGGTTCATGAGTTGGAGAAGCAGGTGGAGAAACTTCCAATGGAGTTGCAGTTAAAGAACAACTTTAGGGAGGCTACAGAAACCACGTCAAAGGATTTGGAGAAGAAGATGCTTGATCTAAACCCAACGCTTCATGATCCTCAAAAAGTTGCCGTTGATAAGAAGAAGAAACATTATAAAACCAAGTATGCTCTAAAAATTAATGATGAGGTATTTAAGAATGCTAAGTCCGAAGCGACCACAAAGATTAGAAAACTGGCAAAGGTTTATGATGCTTGGCTACCACCCTGGCTCGCAGCTCGTTTGGTTGTTTTCCAGCTTTATGTGAAGAACCATTCGAAAGAATTCCTCTTTATTCAAGGAAGAATATGGGATCCCGGAATCAAGAGAATTTTCAAGACATCACCTTGAGGACAAGGTGGTTGTGAAGGAGTGGGGAATGATACACCCATGGTTAGGAAATTATTATAGTTTATTATGTTAGTTTATTATGTTGGTCTATTGTTTAGGAAAGTATCTCGTATTTTGTGTGTCATTGTTTAGGAAAGGATCTTGTGTTATTATAAGAGTTATCTTGTGAGTCAACTTGTGAAACAAGTTATTGTGTTTTATTCGGTATAAATACCGAATAGTTTTCATCAATGTAATCAATCAATCAAAGTTTAAGATAAATAATTCTCTAATCTTCTCTTCTATTTTCTGACGGAGCCAGCACACGCTTGAAGTAGTGCCCTATCCCGATACAACCCCTAACAGGGTCGTATCAGAAGGTAATGAAACTAGAGAGAAATGACTTTCAGAACATTTCATTGATTAAACTCAAACTGTTACAATAACAGAAATAGGGTATTTATACCCGTTTTATAAACTAAGAGAAAAGGCAGGAAAAACGGTTACAACTATTTTACAGTTTGACTTACGTTGACCAAACTAGAAAAGTAAAAAACTACAAGCTACACTATAAACTATTACAAATCTTCAAGCTCTTGTTGTGACGAGTGTATTGAGATGAAACATGGACCATATTTACAATATATCCATTACCCCCTCCCCCTGCAAGTTGGCAGTGTATATGGATCACACATGCCAAACTTAGATAAACATGAATGGAAGGGTGCCCTGCTTAGACCTTTGGTTAGGACATATGTTGCTTGATGATGAGAAGGAATGAATGTAGGAAGAATAATACCAGCTTTGATCTTATCTCTGACAAAGTGACAGTCAATCTCTATGTGTTTGGTTCTGGCATGTTGAACACGATTTGAAGCTAAAGCAATAGAAGATTGATTGTCACACATGATGAGGACATGCTTGGTAGCAGGAACTTGTAAATTCATGAGTAGACTTTGTAGCCAAGTTATTTCACATGTATAGTCAGCTAAGGCTCTATATTTTGCTTCTGTTGAGCTTCTAGACACCACTGATTGTTTCTTTGATTTCCAGGAAATCAGACATGGACCTAGGAAAATGCAGATTCCTGTAATAGACCTTTTTGTAGTAGGACAATTGGCCCAATCACTGTTACAGTAAGCCTTAAGTTGTAATGAGGAGTGAGTAGGAAAGTAGAGGATCATAAGACCTACACTACTATGGTTCTACTTGCTGGAATTAAGCACATAATCTTTTTGTGAAAACTTAGAGAAATATGACTCCACTGATAGGGGTACTAGCATCTTAAGTTTGCTTGTGTGTGATACATTTTTCAAGCACAAAAGCCAAAGGAGATAAAATGTTTTAAATCTAGCTCTTCCAGTATTAGCACGTTTACCAAAGATTGGTAACCCGAATCCTCAAAAGCAAAGCCGAACAATATTAGTGGCCACTATAGCCAAGCCCGAATTGTGGGTATTGAGACCATTAGGATTTTGCTTATGTTTCCCGCTACATATTTTATAGGCTCAATAATAAATCGTACCTACGGGGTTTTTCTATCTCTAGACAAAGTATTATCAGACGCTGTGTACTATCCTCAAGCCGATCGGGTAGGCTCTACGTGAGACCGCCTTCCCATAAACCCCGCCCCGCCTCCCCCACCCCCCCCCCCCCCCCCCCCCCCCCCCCCCCCCCCCCCCCCACCCCCCCCCCGTCAAAAACCCTAATCTCTCCTTCCTCATACCAACACCGAATCCCTAAAAACCAAATCCCTTCCACTGTTCCAAAATCTTAAAAAAAAATCCATTGTAATCCGGATCTACTGCAATAAAGGAATCTGTTCCAACTCAATTACGTTGGTAATTACTAGCTATTGTCTTTTGGATGATGTGGGCTACTTTATGATGAAATTGAATATATATGTGTAGGAAATTAAGTGAGTTAGGTGATGCATGTAAATGTGGGGTAGAGTCAAGAATACGATTTCACGCCTTTGAGTCGCCCTTTTAACCCCATGCAGCGGTGAGCTGCAGAAGCTGCAATAAAGGAATCTGTTCCAACTCAATTACGTTGGTAATTACTGGCTAGTGTCTTTTGGATGATGTTGGCTACTGTATGCCTTTTTAGATGATGTAGGCTACTGTATGCTTTTAGCATTTGTGATCAAGTATGGAAGGGTTTAAAATTGGTGAAGAGTGATTATATGAATTTACTTTGGTTCAAAAAAATTTATAGTTGTTTGTTTTATTTTTTATTCGTGCTAAGGTAACGAGTTGTTAAATCGTGCTAAGGTCACGTTCATGCTAAGGTCATGAGTTGTTAAATCGTGCTAAGGTCACGTTCATGCTAAGGTCATGAGTTGTTAAATCGTGCTAAGGTCACGTTCGTGCTAAGGTCACGAGTTGTTAAAACGTGCTAAGGTCAGGTTCTTGTTTTGTTGTATACGTTAATGTTTTGTTTTGTTTTATTTCTTCTTTTCTAGTTTACTTCTCCAGTCCTGAGCTTTCGCGATTTCGCCGCTCGGACTGTGGGGGAGTATTAGTGGATAATTAGGCCCAAGCCCGACTTGTGGGTTTGGGTCCATTAGGGTTTTGCTTATGTTTCCACTCTATATATTGTGGCTCAATAATAAATCATACCTACGGGGTTTTCTATCATCTAACAAACAATACTTTGTGGTACCTTTCCCTAATGACATAAACCATTAAAAGACGATGTGATGATAACAAGTGATCATTTTAAATTTCCTTAATACACAAGATGAGATCATTTATATATTCACGCACAAACATTTTTACTCAAAATTTTCATTTGCAAACGTTTCAAATGACCAAATATAATGGGTGTAATCATTTACTCCCCCTAAACCATACATAAAAAAGCAAATGACATATATGCATAATCATATAATAGTCATATCTCACTCTTAGATAGTACTAAATAGAAGTAAGCCGACTCGTCCATATTGAAAAACATATTAGAATTTGCGTTAAGTTGGTGGCTATATTATATAACTTAATGATAAAATTAATGTATATATAAGGGGGGTCTAAACAAACAATTAAATAAGTCAAGAGGTTACAATGAATAAAAGTAATTAGATTGACTTATGGACTTGTTAGCCGTCTTAAGTGTCGGTAACATTGAGTTTAAATACAACCATGCATATTTTTCCCATGCATTCTATTAATTCAAAAACCTGAAAACCAAAATTCGACAAACATCCCTGAGGTAACTTTTCTTAAAAAATTTTGATTAAATTTGGTTATTTTGCATAGATGTTTTTTTGTGGTATGTATATTCTTACGTTAAGTTGGTGGCTGATATACATCTGATTTTAAACAAGTCCACATAACCAGAAAACTTTTGATCGAGGATTATTATCCTAGATGTTACTAACTTGTCAACTAGGATAGTTTAATGTATTAGCATCGTGTTCCAAAACTCGATCTCACCTATTTTCTAATTTCAGAACAAGACAGAGATTTCAATTTCAACGATGAAGATAACAATGTTGATTATGCTATCACTTTGCCTGATTGCTAATATCAATGCATCATCTAATTGCGACGACTATTTTGTCTTTGACAAGGCTGAAAGAGCAATAGGTTATAATCCACTAGGATCAAGTTGTCGTGGTGTTGGAAGAGGTGGTACTGGTGCAAGTCGTGGCAGCAGTGGAACAAGTGGAGTTGCTGCGCACAACATTCCTGCTCATAGGAGTGGCTACCTACACAAGGCTGCTATTCACTTCGACTTTCTTAGGCATTTTTGTAATATTATCAGGCCTGTAACAGAAGGAGGTTATAAAAGGGGAGGATGTGGTGGTGGTGGTGGAGGTGATATTGTTGCAAGTCAGGGTGGTATTGCTGTAAGTCATGGCCGAAGTAGTATGTAGTGGATCACAAGGTACAAGTGAGTGAGATATTGGCGGCCGGTAGTATGTGGTAGCAGTGGAGGTCGTTCAAGCGGACGAGGATATTCTTTAGCGTTTCAAAAAATGTTCTAGTTGTTCTTGGAAGCTGACATTTACTTTTACAGGAACAATTTCAATAAAGATTAGTCATATGCATATTTTCATCTAAGAAAAGGTTCTGGTGGTTGTTACTTCAAAGGCTTAAAGTATGGGTTAATTTTTTTACCCATTTTGAAATGGAAAACACGATTTAGGTTGCAAGTCATGTTCCTATTTTGAGTTGGCATGGAGTTCCTAGTTAATTAATTAGTCCAAGGTTTTATATCATATCTAATGTGTGCTTTGTTGGTGCATCGGGTCAAAAATTACTATTTATTCACACATTCCATGTCAAATTTTTTTTCTTTTTTTTTCAACCTTATAACCCCACACTTTTTCTCCACCTTATCTCTCCCACATCCTAATTTTCCCCTCTTTTAACTCACCTCAAACCCTAAAAAAATGTCATCTTCTTCACATACCTCCAAATCTAAACGAAGGACCATTACCCTTCAAGAACTCATTGCTGCAACACATTGTGATTGTCCAATAGCAATTAAAGAGCAAGTATCTTGGACCTCTAACAATCCTGGTAGAAGATTCAAGGGGTGTCCCATAAGGGTTTGTTCATTAATATTGTTTATTTAAGTTATGCTTATTGTAATATTAGTCACTGATTTAAATTATAAATATGTTAGGATAAGAAGAAAAAATGTGATTTTTTTGGGTTTCTAGACGTGGAGCTACCAAGTGAGTATTACAAAGATTTGTTGACTAGATGCCATAGTGGAAAAACATGAAAACTATAGGACATGGTTAAGATGTTCAGATTACATTGAAGTGAATGATTTGTATCAATTTCCAGATGCTTCAAATGAAGAGGAGTTGCCTTTTTCAAGCAAATAGGTGTCTGTTTATGATAAAAAATTTATGTTTCTCAGTTTGGTTGTTATGATGATTGGTATTGTGATTGCAATTAGTGTAATGAATTATAAGTAGCTGTGTAACTTTTGTTGTTGTCTTTGTTGTTGTAACTTTTGTTTGTAAGTCTTTTAAATGAATGTTAATGACAATGCTTAACATCAGTTTATGCAATCTCATTATTAAATGTAGTACAACTACTCTATAGCAGTGTCATTTTATGCAGTCTGTAAATGAAAGACATAGGTAAATATAGGAAGGATAACATTCATTAGTAAGTAAGCCTTTACATGTTTGAAAATTAGGCATAATAGTCACAGGTAAAACAAGTCATGATATCCTTGCATAAACTTACACAATAGTAGCATAGCATTATTATTGATTATTGACATACACCATGATAAAGTAGTTGCTGCACAAACTAATTTACAAAAGAAGTGCAGAATGGTTTTCTAATTTTAACCATACATAACATGGTCTTCAATGGATAGTTACTCCCATTCATAAGCATTGGAGCTTGATGAACCAACTTTCTTAGCCAACTTTCTTTTTAAAATTCTTTCGCTCCTTTGTCTTGGTGCAGCTTGTTGGAGCTGATTTGCAACAGGTTCTTGGTCTGCAACATGTTGGTTTGTTGGTTGGCATCCTTGGAGTGCCTGCAATGGCTGTTTTTGGTCGGCAATTAGGACTGTTCTGTGTAGCTTGAAACATGGCATTCCCTGTAATATTCAATCTGAGCTTTAGACGGATTCCAATACTCTTACAAGGGACACGACGATGTTTGATATGTACAGAGATTAGCACTAGGCGAGACGTTTTACCCCACGGATAATCCTCGTGCCGAACATCTATAATCGTACGTGCCGCTTACGATTTTGGGACTCAATGACTAGATGCTTCACCTTCTACTACTGGTGCATCATGTGGTTCATCAACAACTTGTTCCTCTACCCTTAGTTGTATCTTTCTTGGCCTGCCTTTCTTACATGGTGGTTTGGGAGGCAATACAACAGTTTCATTTTGACAACTTGTTTTATTGTTGGACTTTTTGGATACAATTTGATAACTATTGTCCATAGTATGCCACACTATCTAAGACTAGAGAAAGGAAACATACTTTCGTGTTTTTTGTTTTCATGGGTATGCCCTAGATTCTTTTCTTTTTTGGCTTACCGGGCTTGTTCTGGCTTTTGGTGGCATTAACTTTGGACTTATCGCTCTACAAGTCAGGCCAAAAAGGTCAATCCCCACTCCTACTCGGTGTGTCAAGTACTGATGGTATGAATCATGAAAACTCTGTTTCCTAAAACATGTTGGAACATATTCCTCCGCCCTCCTATTTAATTTAAAGATAACCGCTATAGCATGAGGACACGGCAAACCTGATAGTTGCCATAATCTACATGTGCATGTTCTACGCTTCTCATCAACACCAAATGCTTGAGATCCATTCATCACTTCAAAAGAGTTGTCCACCGGGTAGGTATATCATGACACATAAAACCTATGTTTAAATTATTTGACAATTGTTGTTTTTATTGCATATCTTTTGTTAAACTAAGCGTACCCCAATAGTAATTAAATGTGAAAATATGAGGATAAATACCTGTTGCCAAATCTTTTGGTTTAACTCCTAGCCTCTTATGTATGGTTTGGGACTTATGTCTTCAGTCAAGTGGTCGTACACCTTCCTCATTGTATTCATTTTTTCCAAAACTATGACCCTCATAGCTTCAAGCATGGTTATTAGTTGCTTGTTCCTCACACTTAAGATTACAGAGTTAAAACATTCACCAAAACCATTTTTGACCGCTTCATAGTTTGTACCTATATGGAAATAAGCCCTAGTCTAACTCTTAGGATCCTTTTTCAATAGATATTCATAAGCATTTGTGTTGGCTCTCTTGATCTTGTTCATTATTTTGTTGAATAGTTCAGGATAGCTAGCCTTCGTGCGAACAGCCCCCCAAAATAGTCTTCTCTATAAACTCAACTCCACTCTTAAGTTTCCGAAACCTTTATTATTAATGTGTTCTTGCACATTTGTATTATGCTCAGAGTATGGCATAAACTTCCTTGACAGCTTCAATGAGTTCCCTATATTGAAAAAAAAATAAATTTGATAACGTGATCACAAGTTTATAACAGATATACCATAATTTAATAATATTTACAATCAAAATATTTACTTTGTGTTGATTTGACATGAGGGTCAGTCCATTGCCAGTGGGCATATCCAAGTCATCTCCAAGTACATATCTAAGTCATCTCCAAGTAAATCTAGAAACCACCTCCAGTTGTCTTTGTTCTTGACATTTATGACAGCCCATGCCACAAGATAAACGTGGTCATTTGCATCGCGACCAATAGCGGTTAGTATTTCACCCACACTTGGCCTTCTTAAGGGGGAAAACAACATCAACGCAATAACCTTTCTACAAACCCGTTTCCATCCCTCTTTCAAACCTTTTTTTTATTAAAACACATGTAGATTATATCGAAATATGTTTTATTCATCTGGGTTTACTGTAAAAAAAAAACACCTACCTTAATGTTTGAACCAGGAGTATTAGAATTAGATTTTTTTTTTTTTCCAAAATTGCTTTGCAAGTTGTATGACATAATATAGCCCCATATGGGTCCTCCCTCGCGGTTGTTCTCCTCATTCAAAGCCCTTTCTTTTTGGCATTCCTCATTGGGCTGGGCTGCTAAACAATTATACTTGTACTTTTTCAATCACTTACAGTCTGCAATTCTTGATAAACTTAATTTCTGGATTCAGCCTAATCTTAGTACCAAAATGCTTACCAATCCATTTGTAATTCACTAATGTTCCATACTTAAAATGCCTTACACATGTATGGTCATCAGTCATTGAAATTACCTGGAATGATTTCTCGTCAGTCATCTCCTTACCGTAACACCTAAATGGTCAACTTGCACCTTCAACTTCATCAGTACTTGGGTATCTTTTCCATTTTCTTTGTTTGCCTTTCTCGATCTGTCCTTAAGCTTTTTAGGTCTTAAACCACATCTAGCAATAAGTTGGGTATTTGAGCTTCTATAAAACCATAGTGAGAACCCGTTTGCAAGAGCATAGTAAGTGAGGCACTCTTTCAGTTGATCAACATCGTCAAACTTTTCACCAACCTACAATATCAAAATACAATTTAGAAACATAAATATAGCATGTATTATATAACAAAAAAGTAAAGAATTAAACATAACAGTTACTTATTACCTTTGGTTTTCGCATCCTCCAGTGAGTGTCCACATCATGTATTGGGTACTTTTCAACTTTAGACTCAAGTATCTTGAAGGGATCAGTCGTAACATCTCCTCCATCTTTCAGTTTTTCGATTAATTCATCCATGAACTCTTCATGCTCAATTATAGTTTCACTATCACCGACTTTATACACCCTCCTTCTCCTAATACCACTTGAACTACCAACCATGTCTGATAATGTCTTTTGGTTAGTCGACTTAGGAACCTTCTTTGCCTCGGTTTTTCTCTTCCTAAGATCTATTAGCTCATCTTCCCCTTCTGATAAAATAGTCAACTGATTTATCTGAGTAATCACTATCACTGTCACTATACAAACTGAAGTTTATTCCAAGTGCACTATCTGTGTCACTATCCATAACAGTTGGGTTCACATTTTCTTGAATTTGAATTCCATTATTCTTACGTACAGGGGTTTTTTAACAGGATGGTACACTTGTATCATCTTAGATTTACCATTATCCACGGCTTCCTTGACTGGAATGACATCATCATTCACCTGAGTTTTCCCCTTATTAACAACATTCATATCATGTGAATTACCGATTTGCGCTTCTTCTTCAGCCTTCAATATAGGATACAACGCGGATTTTTACGGGGTGTGACATCCTTTCCCATGTTAGAAGAGTCTTGAGTACTCAAAGATCGTGTATAGGGTGACACTGTAGAAGGTGCTAGCGAACAAGAATTGAGGGTAACTTTTTACTGTCTATGTTGGTCTTGTACGTTCCCAATGTTGTACTCACAGAGGACCTCTTGTCTCTGATATTTCTTTTATCCGCGGACCTTCACATGAGATCTGGGGAAGTGGGGACTTTGCGCAAGAACAGCTGTGGACTGTCGCGCTCGGTCCCATAAAGTCTGTCCAGAACCGAGATTGTATTTCAAATGAAATTGTGTTTTCATTCAATGTAGGATTTCGTCCAATGGATATACAGCGCGAGCGGTTATCGGCTGTATAAGGCACTTCTTTCTGGAATCGAAGTTGACATGATCAAGTAGGTAGAATGAAACACGCTTAGTTAGTCCCATGGTAGTTCTAGTCTAGGATAGATGCAAGAACCAGGTTTCCCCCTTGGCAGAGTATTTAAAAGGTCCAATGTAGTAACGAGGGAGTCAACTTAGACCTCGTTTGTCGAAGTCCGTTGATATAAGCCTATTCCGAGGAGATAGTGTCTAGTCTCATCATGAGACATTAATCGGTAACCTGAGAGATGACGTCTAGAGATGCTTACAGTCTACTTAGTTCAGCGTGGACTTTTGGCTGATAAACCGTGATGTACTGTAAGTACTCGATGCACTTGATTATGGATGATTTTTGTTTTTAGTTGTTGTGTTGTTTCGTGTGTTTGAGTCTGTTTCGCTTATTTTGTGCAGTTTGTATTTGTTGTGTTTTGTATATCGCAATTTTTTTTTGTAATGTTTGTTATGTTTGTTTTGTTGTGCGTTTTAGCTTTTGTTTTCTGTCTTCTGTTTTGTGTTTTGTTTGTTATTATGTTTTTTATTGTGTGTGTCATGCACTTAGTATAAATTAAATGTCTGGTTGTAAGCAAAAATTTTTTTAAAATTACAAAGAATGGTTAAGTTTAGTGGGTCTGTCTCCTTTTTGAAGTGAGTCTGTGGTTCATACGTGACTGAATCCATTTTCTTGGTCCTGAAAAAGTATTGGTGATAAGTTATAATCAATATCACAACCCGCTGTGTCAGTCTATGAGGATGGTTTGATTATTGTCACTTAGGTTTGTAAACATCCAAAATATGTAAGCATCTGGTTGAAGTTGTAGTGCCATCCTATAGAACAAAATTATCAAAAGTTTCAATTTTTTTCATGAAACGTAATCTAATATGCATGTATAAACCTTAAATATAAACAAAATTGAAAGGGGACCACTAGAACAAAGTATAACTAACCTTTTGCACCATTCAATTTTAATAATGGATTGAAGACGACAATAAATTTGGATGATTTCTAGAACTAGGGTTTTGGTCGGGGTGAAAGGGATCTGTGAGATTAAAGTGGGGTAAAGGTTTGGGTTCACTTTTGTTATATGAAAAAGATAGTATTTTTTTATTAATCAGTTTTAGTTAAATAAAAATAAAAGAGGAATTGCAAACCGGCTACTAAGGAAAAAAATATAACAACAGAAGGAATCTAGACAATTGCCATCCGAGCTAAGGAGCTAGCAGGTTACACACTACATATAAAAGTCGAGATTTGAAAACATTGTGTTTTAATAGCAAAATTTAAAGTTGGCTACATGAAATAGCAAAAAATGACAAGTTGAATACATTTACAAGTCATTAGCCCTTTTTTTTACCCATTTTGAGATGGCCAACACAATTTAGGTTGCAAGTCATGTTCTTATTTTGAGTTGGCATGGAGTTCCTAGTTAATTAATTAGTCCAAGGTTTTATATCATATCTAATGTGTGCTTTGTTGGTCATCGGGCTTATGAGCAACAAGTGATATACCCATACGCGGTGCATCACACATAAAGATGTAATTATTTACATGAATTCGTGTTTCTTGTTTTCTTACCACATAATGACAAACCATATCTTCTGCACATTGGAACCACTTCTTATATACTCCGTAATTGACTATTTTCTTTAACTTACCGGTATACGCATAGTGATTAACAAAATATGGAATTCATCCATTCACACCTAAGCTACTTATCAGGGAAACTGATTAACAAAACCATGTCACTAGCATATCAGTGGAAGCTTCAATTTCTGTATTTCTCCATACATAAGCTTACAATGTGGATAGTGTAAGTATGGGCGACTTTGCAAACAAAGAAACATTTATTCAAGTGGTTAACTCCACATTTTCTCTACACATTATTCGGATGGCATCTTCATTGTTTTGAATATGATTTCGGGATAGTCATGAAGAGAGTGAAACTAAGAAAAGATGCATGGGTTAACGCACGACACCTATTTGAAGATCTTAGAATACAACTCAAAACCCGTTATGGCTACTTACATAACCCGCATACCCATGCATTTTACACATGAACATGCTAGCTAATGGCGTCAGTTTATTTTGCAATCTGTAGTTTTAAACCGCTCCATTCCTAAAAATTAGCCTAAGCCATTGACGTTTTGGCAACGTACTGGTCGATGTAGTCGTCAAGTAGCTGACTCCCGATACAAATTCAAAAATTCGTTAAAGAGCATGCACCCTGCTGACATGTCACCTAAACTCGACAACCATATTTATATATACATGCATATGTATATATGTCTTCAATCATTATTTTTAACCATTTAAAATAACTCCACACTGACTTTAGTCATGTTTTTAAAACAATAACGATTAATCATGCACTTCGTGACTCAAACCAAGTTATCAAACTAACTCTTAAAACTCGACAACATAATAACTAAGCTCACATGTTAACATGAATTTTTTATATAAACTTGATCAAACATCGGTTTAGTTTTACATCTTTAACTTGTATTTGCATCTAAATTAATAATTTTTGTGAATCTTAATTAATATATAGAACATTGTGTTACGAAGATGACCCCGAAACTAATTGAACTCCTAAATTCTGACGGAAACTCTGTAACGCGGATCGCCAAAAATCTCTTGTTTTCTCCTTGTGGAAACGCTTAAAGCCGATTATGTCTTTCTTAGGGATTGATTGTGTGTATTTTTCTAATTTACTAACTTAAGATTGTTATCAAAAACTAAAGCCTTAAAACTTACCCCAAACGAATCTTTAATCACCTGATTCCCCAATACAATCTGAAAAAGCACTAATGGTAATCCGATTATGGTTGATCCTAATTCAGAAGTTGATTATCAACTGATTAACCTCTTGTTAAAAGCAGTTTAGGATTTGAGAGTTATTTGAAAGCAGTTACAGCCAAACGTGGGTTATATCTATGAGTGAAGTTGTGTAGGTACTGGTGAGAAATTAACGGGGAAGCAGAAACAGCCTACGTGTTATGTCTACAATTTTGCCACGTGCTTACTTTTTATCTTGATTTAATGATGTAGTAGATGTTTGTTATTAAGAAAAAAAAGAAACACAATGTGTGCACCAAGAACCAACTCCAAACTGACACTATTACGTAAAAAAAACACCTTTACCAATTAGGAAAAAAAAAGAAACATGCCCTAAGTGTTTTTTGTTTATGTTAAGAGTGAAAAAAGAGGTGAGGTGAGGTGAGGGAAGGGATGGAGTAATTGTGTGAAATGACAAAAATGCCCATATGTTTAACAGTAAAAAAAGTCAACCTGACGGAGTTAAAAAATTGGACCAAATTTGGAACGAAAATATTCCTTTTAGACCAATACCAAAACTTTTTGAATTTTTGGATCAAAAGTGAAAAACGCACCAAACCATAAGGACAAAAAATGTAGTTACTGTCACACCCCGTAAATTTCAAGTCAGTATTTTAAACCATTCCGTTCATTATTTTGAATTTTTATTCGTTACGTTTGAATTTGACTTAAAACCGGGAAGTTATCCCGCGTAAAAACTGAAAACGTCATCGGACGCGTTCCGGCTTCGGACTAAGATTAGTATATTTGTTATATACATTATTTTATCATTTCAAAGTGTTACATAGGTCACGTACACTTCCGTTTACGATTTCTACGTTTTTCGCGTGCGTTTCGCGTTTTTAGCATTTTATATCCAACGGAAGCCCTGAAACTTACCACCTTTGCACGTAAACCCGAATTTTCGTCGGGTACGCTTATTAACCTCAAAAATTTCGTGCTATGTTCCCCATTCTTATCAAAATCTTTGTTCAAGTTTCTAAATTAAATCAAAGACATCTTTTATTTGAAATTTGACCATGCACATGCATGTGTAAGCCATGGAAAGTGACATGTTTGTATGTATTCTCCATGCATAAACATTGCCTTATGATCTCTTACACAAAATCTTGTCTTATTTCATTTTGAGGACCACAATTCCACTAGCTATAATTTGAATCAAATCCTTTTATTTCCAAGTGGCTTAGAAGATTTTAGTTCTTCTCCTTTTGTTTGGTTCTAGCCGAATACACACACATTTAGTGTGTGTTGGTCACTTGTGCCTAACTTAACTAAACCCTAAAACCTAACCTTGGCCTATAAATACAACTTATTTCACCAACTTAGGGTTTCATAGCAATCCAAGCCTCATAAATTTTTTTCATCTTCTCCCTTTGCTTCTTTGTAGCTCACGACTCAAACACCCCCATCTAGGGTGTTCATATCTTTGATTTTCTTCAAGATCCAACCATTCCAAGCTCATTTCTAATCATATCTAAGGTGATTCCAAGGGTTGTTCAAGGATTCTCAAAGGTTCTTTAAGAATCAAAAAGTTAGGGTTTCACTTAATTTTGGGGATTTCCAAGATCTTGATTTATTTTATAGATCTTGTTTCCTTTTACTTGTTCTCCATATTTTGTAAGCTCTCTTGATCTTCTTTCTTTGATTTCTTGTGTTGTTTATGTTCTTGCATAAAAATCCATTACATCCATGTGTTTGTGATATACTTTTATAAACTAATCAAGTGGGTTTTATAAAATACATGAAGATGTGTTGAGTTATGAGTTAATAAGTTGATGGAGATGAGATTAGGCTAAATAAAAGTGTGGTTTTGTTGTTGGGTTAGTTGTGAATGGAGATTAGGCACTATTGTGAAGTTTGAGTTGATTTTTTAAAGCGTTTGGTTATGATGTGTTTGCTGTCCGAATTTTATAAGTAGGTTAAGGGGTGTTTAAAAATGTTTTAAGATGCTAAAAATCTAAAATTATGATAGTAGATGTTTCCCGATCGTTCGGTAAAAAGAACGTAAAAACGGCTCAAAACGACCAGTTATGGCCGTTTAAGAATCACGAAACCCATGATCAGGAGAATTTAATGTGTTGCTGATTGAAATGGACATATTGTTACAGACACTTTTCGGTATGCTTTGACTTTTAAAACGTTAGCAAAACATATAGTAATGATAGTATATTAAGTAGAAACATTAGAAAGGTCATAAACATATTGTCTGGATGGCGTTGGGATTTCTAAAAATAGAAAGTTTGTAAATAACGTAAAGTCACTATTGGCGAAATAAAAGTGGAACTTAGACATTTAGGATACCATAGACCGTTTAGGCGTGAAATGGACTTAACAACTTTTATTATTAGACATTGTTAACATTATGGGTGTCGGGACTCTAAAAACGGAAAATTTCTAAAAATAGTAACTTTTGGTATATATTAGCGAGATGGACGTGGAAGTTAGGCGTTTAGGTTTCGATAATGCGTTTATGAAAATATAGACTTAGCACATATAAGGGACGGTATTAACGTCCCGAAACGTAGAACTTTCCGAAAATAGAAAGTTTGATAAAATAGTAACTTTATGAAAATGGCAACTTTTCGTAAGAATGGCGTAATGTTTATATAAACCTAATGAGTTCGTAAAGACACATTTTTGCTAATTAAACTAAAGCACAAACACATATGAATGTCTATCTCTTTGTTATAAGCGCTTTTACAACGTTTCGTATTTTTTTCTCGTTCTAAAAGCGCGTCTATTATTAGGTCGCGTTTAGATTCGTTCGTTACTTTATCCTCTCGTTATCTACTAACTCATCATTTTGCTAAGGGAGTTCATGCCCACGTTTTACTTGTTTTACATATACTTTACAATTTCTGGGGTGAGAAATATGCTCGTTTACAAACTCGTTTACATTATTGATATCACACTCTTTTTACTTATGGATACAAGTACCTAAACCTTTTACGAATTCATTGCTTGCTTTTAACTTTGAACCAAGTGACTTTATATATTTTTACTGTTTACGTATATGCCTAAAGCTTGTTAAATCACACTATCTTTGGGGTATAGTACCCATAGTTTTCTTTGGTAGCGGCAACCCATGTTGAGGCACCCACATTATCTTTGGGTAGAGGCACCCACACAACAACAATTTATAACAACTTGAACTATGGTTAAGGTTTCGGTATCATAAGCTTAGTGCAATAGTAATCGCTTTCTGGATATTGTATAATAAGAAATTATCACTTTAAAATCTTGTGGTCCATACTACTTTTGTTGAACGTTTCTAATTACTAAATGTTTATTTTTTTTATAATACTGTGAGTGAAGTAGTATTCACTAAACGATTTTGATTCTCGTAAATACTTTACTTAAACCTATGAATTCACCAACTTTATATTGACCGTTTCAAGCATGTTTTTTAGGTGCTTAGCTTTGGACTTCTCTGATGTGCTATGTGGAGTCTACGTGCAATATGATACCATCTTTCAATATTTTTCTTATCATTCATACTCGTTGTCTTTTGAAAACTTGACTTACGCTTCAGCAACGTTTTAAATTTCATTTCAAATTTTCTAAGACTTATCCATTTTTAATAAATACAACGAGTTATGGTTTTCAAAACGTCCATTAGTGGTCGTTCCCTTGATCTTGTGTGATGTATATTATGACGTCACGCCCCGGGACACGTATTCCGTCCAATCCCCGTTTGAGGGTGTGATAGTTACCTCAAAAGATAATAATACATGTTCGTGTATGTGTCCGGACATCACTATCCGGACGATACACCGTCTAACGGTATGTGCCAGACGATACCCAAAGGTCCCTTATATAAGGGACCGTCAGACCGTCAAAACTAAATACGTGGTAATTAAATAAATATGTAGAAAATTAGCAGGTAATACCAGTGATATTAATATGTTGCAACATGTTTGGTTACATATATAGTTCAATAAAAAAAGTTTGTTATCTAACTCGAAAAATTAAAAAAATTCATTTTTAATATATAGACTTAACCTTTTAATGTATTATACATACTACTAGTTTTCATTGCCCCCCGAATGGCGGCAGCTTTTATGATTTTTAATATCGTGAGGAAATAGAACAATGAGACTTCATAGGATAAAATAAAATTGAAGTTATAGCAACATAGGTAGCACAAAATCAATCTTACTTAGCCAGCTTTATCCTCTAATAATAAAAATTCATCTACTCTTTTAAATACGCGCGATATTAAGATCAAAACAGTAACTAGACGCTATTTTTATGATAATATCAATACAATGAGAAATGACTTGTTCTCCTTCAAAAATTCAGATTGAATGAGGAATAAATACAACAGGTATTGTGGTTTCTTTGAGTAAGAGAAAAGATCATAAAAATTACTGCTAACTTATAAAAGAAGTCATCTTAATTGTGAGACCGTCGTTCTTTTGTAGTTATGATTGCAGCAAATTATTCTTCACTTCCAGGCAAGATACCCACTTATATTTAATTACTATACATATTTTTCTATTAAGATTTCACAATTCCACTAAATACAGTGCTTTAATTATAGTACATGCAAAATCTAGCTTCAATAGTGTCAAACTATTTCAATTAGGAATATAGGATAAAGTAGAAAACAAATAGCTTCATACAAGTGCAAAATGTAATTAACTAATCACACACATTTCTCTTAAAAAATAATTCTAATACAACAATGACTATACTAACAACCACAACATTATTTGGATATTATATGGATAAAAAAAGCTACAGATTATCTTAACAAACATATCAAGAACTATCCCAAACAATTCTTATCTTAATTCTCCTGTACTTCTCATATCTCAGAGCAACATTCTGATGTCCCAAAACATTAGCCCGTCGTTTCAAAACATCAAACATTTTTAGAATAGTTCTCCTGATTCAGACAAAACATTGGCTATGAAACCAATAAGGCTTGTTAACAACGTACATATACAATTATATAGACAGTTACAAACGAACCACAGAAAGAGAGAGGACATAGTATTTACAGTCCCCAGCTAATTTCCCATCTACTTTGAATTAAGAAATTTCAGATGCTTCAAAACCTGATTGACCTGATCATTTCATTGCCCAGACCCATCTAATGTTCCCTAAAATCCATGTTCATTAACCTTGTAAAAACATATGAACTTTTTCTCATTAATTTAAATGAAAGGGATGAAAGAAACTTACCAAGCAGGTTGCAAACCAGATCATATTTTCCAACATATATAAGCATCTCTATTCCGTCTTCTAAAAGGTCCGGAAGTCCAACTTCAAGGACAGATGCTTGATGGTGCTTCTAATGCATTGGTCAAGAAACAAACATTATCCATCAACATATACACACGATAACAAAGTTTCGCTTGGATAGTGGTGTGTCGTGAATTGGCAGCTTATTCGCATATAACATTGTCTTATTAAATTGGGGATCTGATTATGTTAGTCTTAAATCAACGTCGTATCTCTTTCAGTATGCACATCCAAACACCCCTTGATACATTAAATTGTAATTTGTAATTATCTTGCCATAGCTTTATTCCAAACCGAGAAGTTCTTTTTGACTTTCATGGTCAAGCAGTCCATTTTCCATATCAAGTATTAGATTGTTTGACTTGATACGTTATTTAATAATGGTTTGCGGCTCTTTCTGATAGGTTTATAAAAAGAAAAAAATACAGTTACAAAGCTCGTATAGCACGTGGTGCACGCCTTATACATAGAGTGGAAGCTAGAGTCATCCTCTACATCTTATCAGCATCATAATTATTGCCCAAGATTTGGTCTAATAATTTAGAAAATTTCCCACTGCTCAAAATTGGCTTCGCCTGCAAAAACGTTCTTTATTACACAAAAAATTATTTTGTAAAATGCACAACAACACTGATATGATTTACAAAATATTTAGAAAGAAAATACTTACCTACATAACCAAGCTTTCCTCCCCCTTTGGGTATTCATTGCTTATTGGTTTCCTCCCCAAAAGAAGCTCAAGAAGAACAACTCTAAAGGCATAGACATCAATCTTATCATTTACTTTTCCATACATGAAATATTCATGAGCCAACGCGTGTGCTGCCAGTCAAGCTACGTAGGAAAGTGTTATTAAAAGTGTGCACATAAACTAATTAAGATATTAGCAGCTGCATAATATTTTGCAGAAGTACCCCTGGTTGCATAAGATCGAAAGCCTTGACGGGTCAAAGTCAGGAAAACGTCATTTCTTACTTAGCGAATCCAGAGCACACTATTTACTTATGAAAAAGAGCCCTATACAATAAGAAATATGCATGTCACCACGCTAAAAAGCCCTAAAAAAATTCATTATCTCCATACAATTAGTTTATATTCAGATCCTGGTAAACATCAAATTCCTGTCTCAGAATATGAAGCGACGAGGGGAGGGTTGGCGGTCAGTCATATGGGAGAGGAGTCTTTCTTTTTGTCAAAAGTAAGCGAACCCATATCTTCAGAAGCAACAACATTAATCATTTGTGAATAAAAATAAAATTGCTTAGCAATACAGATGTGATAACTTTTTAATTTTATTATTTACAGACTTGTTGGGCGACTGTATGCTTTTATAAAGACGACGTAATATCAGATACGGACAAAAGATGGCATAAAAGCATTAGGGGTGTTCGCGGGGCGGTTCGGTTCGGTTAGTTGGAAGATTTCAACTATCCGTCGCGGGGCGAGTAATTAATTTTACTATCTGAAATCGAACCGTACTAGGCGGGTAACCGGACATGCGGGTACCCGAAGTGAGCGGTTACCCGCGGTTCGGTTCACGGTTAACCATTTTTTTACGTTTAATCGAGTTTAACCGTATAAAAAATAACATGGTCTAAAGCATTAAATGTCATTCTAGTAAAATCAAATGACATTGAGTAGATAAAACTCATATAAATTTATTTTGTTACATTAATTGCATTTAAATATTCGTACATAACATATTAACAAAATAATACTTATTCGTCCTTTATAATTACGATCCCTTCATGAATTTTCACACAAATATTTTTCACAATATTTACATTAGGAGCTAAAAAGTCGTTATGGAATAAAATTAGTGCGATATATATAGTTAATACTTGTACAATTGTATGAATATTAGTTAGAAAACAATCATGTATAATAAGCACGTACGGTTCTTGTTAACCACGGATATCTAAAAGTAAAAACCGAAATCGAACCGTGATAAGCGGGTTTTTTCGGTTTCGGTTCTTTTCGGTTTTGGTTTTTTCAGTTTCGGGTTTTTTCGGTTTCGGATTAAGCGGTTCGGTTCGGTTCGTCGGTTTCTCGGTTTTTTTGAACACCACTAAAAAGCATACCTCCAAGAAATATGGTCTCTCCAGATAGTAATCTTCCCCTTCCAGAAAAGCTTCTAGAGCTTAAGGATGGTTGGTGTTGATCAAGAGTTCCGTCTTCAGCTCCTGCTCATCTAGCTTGTTCAAACAGTGACTCCACATCATTGTACTTTGATGAATCTTGGACAAGCTATTCACTGCAGTCATGATAGACGTTAGATTACAGTTAAAATGGTATAATAAAGTATTGTGTTATGCTTTAATGAAGCTTAGTAAATTCATAAGGTAAGCACGACAATTATTAGCAGCAACGCCCAATGAGCAGTTCATCTTTGGGATATGGAAATGATGAGGAATATTTTGCATATTGATTAGCCTCTGTATTTATAGACAAATATTAAGGTTATTTGATTGTGGGTCGATAAAAATGTGAAATAACCCTACTTGTTATAGATATCGTGTCCCTATCTGCATTAAACTCAGATAGATTTCTGTTAGTAAACAACAAAACTTATAAAGTTTAAACCATGGGTAGAAAAACTGTATTAACCTGCAATCCTAAAAGCTTAGTTGATCCAAGAACATAAGATGATATCTCAATACGTGAAACAACCCAACTTATAACAGATACCGTGTCCCTCCAATTGGATACCCAACAACTGTGACTGCATCTTGATTATACAACATTTTGTTATTTATTTCTCGTTCTAAAGCGCGTCTATTAATTAGGTCGCGGTTAGAGTCGTTCGGTTACTTTATCCTCTTCGTTGATCTACTATCTCATCGTTTGCTTAAGGTGAGTTCATAGCCCCACGTTTTACTTGTTTTACATATATTTTACAATTTCTGGGGTGAGAAATATGCTCGTTTACATTATTGATATCACACTCTTTTTACTTATGGATACAAGTACCTAAACCTTTTACGAATTCATTGCTTGCTTTTAACTTTGAACCCAAGTACTTTATTTTATTTTTACTTGTTTACGTATTGCCTAAGTAGCTGTTAAACCACACTATCTTTGGGTAGAGGCACCCATGTTGAGGCACCTACATTATCTTTGGGTAGAGGCACCCACATTATCTTTAGGTAGAGGCACCCACATAACAACAATTTATAACAACTTGAACTATGGTTAAGGTTTCGGTATCATAAGCTTAGTGCAATAGTAATCGCTTTCTGGATATTGTATAACAAGAAATTATCACTTTAAAATCTTGTGGTCCATACTACTTTTGTTGAACGTTTTTAATTACTAAATGTTTATTTTTTTATAATACTGTGAGTGAAGTAGTATTCACTAAACGATTTTGATTCTCGTAAATACTTTACTTAAACCTATGAATTCACCAACTTTATGTTGACCGTTTCAAGCATGTTTTTCAGGTGCTTAGCTTTGGACTTCTCTGATGTGCTATGTGGAGTCTACGTGCAATATGATACCATCTTTCAAGATTTTTCTTATCATTCATACTCGTTGTCTTTTGAAAACTTGACTAACGCTTCCGCAACGTTTTAAATTTCATTTCAAATCTCGTAAGACTTATCCATTTTTAATAAATACAACGAGTTATGGTTTTTAAAACGTCCATTAGTGGTCGTTCCCTTAATCTTGTGTGATGTATATTTTGACATCAAGCCTCGGGACATGTATTCCGTCCATGCCCCGTTTGATGGTGTGACAGTTACCTCAAAAGATATTAATACATGTTCGTGTATGTGTCCGGACATCACTATCCGGACGATACACCGTCTAACGGTATGTGCCAGACGATATCGGAAGGTCCCTTATATAAGGGACCGTCGGACCGTCAAAACTAAATACGTAATAATTAAATAAATATGTAGAAAATTAGCAGGTAATACCAGTGATATTAATATGTTGCAACATGTTTGGTTACATATATAGTTCAATAAAAAAAGTTGGTTATCTAACTCGAAAAAATTAAAAAAATTCATTTTTAATATATAGACTTAACCTTTTAATGTATTATACATACTATTAAACTATTAATCAGTTATACATGTTTCATATCAAGTTTTTTTTGAACATAATCAAGTTGTATTCTTTAAAAAATAAAGCATTTAATGAAAGAAAGATATTTCATTATATCTGGTATATATGTGTAAAGCATGTGAAACCGTAAGAAATATGACACCGGTCCCACTTCTTTTTATGATGTCATTATAATGGGTAAAAGAATCTGTAATACTAAAAAATACTGCCCTTAATTTAATGGGGCAGTATCCATAAATACTCGGTTCAAGATTTCTTAGAAAAAGGATACCAACAATCATGGGGGTTACAACCTTAATCTAATATTCCAAACTTATTGATCTTTCAGGTGTTTAAGATGAAGGGGAAGAGATTATGTAACTCCCGGTATTTAATCCTCTATACAACCCCACGACATACAAAGCATCATGTCATGTGGTTACAAAACCTTAAATCTAAGATTTCTGGCAGGTTTGTTTGATTTCTAATTGATACTAAGATATCTTTGATAATAATTTATTTTTGTAATTATATTTTGAAGTCGATATGAGCAACGATGACGGAAGTAATCTCGTTGGAGGTGGTTTCAATAGCAATCCAGACAAAGCCGACGAACCGACTACAGGGCATGTGAAGGATGGAGATACTCCGACCAAAGACGGCAGCGGCGAATCCGATGGCAGCTATACTTCTACTTTTCCCGCTCAAGGTTGCAAAAAGGAGAATTCAAAATTTGAATTGGACCATGT
>BQNB010039199.1:0-48227 GCA_026074375.1 Tanacetum coccineum | reverse complement strand
GATCAACCTGTGTCTCTTGAGAACTTGTTGAGGTGACTGTGATTGGTGGTTTAGTTTGATACTTGGCGGACCTCATCTGTTCCCGTTATGTAACTCATCTTCTTCCTTTAAATCACTGAATTAACGAGTTGATTCCCTGCTTGACATTGTGGATAAACCTTGATCTGCTTCCTTAAGAAGTACGAATACCTGGCTCTGTCCACGGCTAGGGGATAGACTTGTGATTGCGGTTGGTTATTGTTATGTTTGTTTGTGGTTTATCAGTTGCGACTCTCTCGTTCGTAGAGGACCGAGACATGGTTGGTTTATACACGACCAACCTTCATCTCTAGTCTCTAGTACGCGAGAAGTTGTTGTGGACCGAGACAGGGTTGTTTTACACACGATCAACCCGTGTCTCTTGATAACTTGTTGTGGTGACTGTGATTGGTGGTTTAGTTTGATATTTTTGTTAAGTCTATAAAAAAAATTATTCAAGCGTCATTCTATCAAAAAATCAAATTAGTTTCATAAAAACTTCCTTGCTCTAACAAAATGTGTCGCTTAAAATAGTCTATCTGGGTAGGTGTAGTCTATTATTCTATGTGTATTGTCATACCAAGTCGAGGCCGTAAGTCTATAAAAAAAATTATTCAAGCGTCATTCTATCAAAAAATCAAATTAGTTTCATAAAAACTTCCTTGCTCTAACAAAATGTGTCGCTTAAAATAGTCTATCTGGGTAGGTGTAGTCTATTATTCTATGTGTATTGTCATACCAAGTCGAGGCCGTAAGTCTATAAAAAATATTTTTGGAAAGCACTTTTTGTATGTCTAAATACACGACCTACCTATGAGTCTATAAGTCTATTAAAAACAACTTTGGAGAGCACTTTTTGTTTGTCTAAATACACGACCAACCTGTGTTTATTAACTCTAGTACGAAGTACTTGAGAGTATATGGAGTTAATTGTGGACCGAGACATGGTTGGTTTATACACGACCAACCTGCGTCTCTTTAAAATTTGTTGTGGTGACTGTGATTTGTGGTTTTGTTTGATAATTGGCGGACCGCATTGAGGACCGAGACATGCTTGTTTTTTACACGACCAAGTGAACGATGTTGCGTGGACCGAGACATGGTTGGTATATACACGATCAACCCGTGTCTCTTGAGAACTTGTTGTGGTGACTGTGATTGGTTTTTTAGTTTGATACTTGGTGGACCTCATCAGTTCCCGCTGTGTAACTCATCTTCTTCCTTTAAATCACTGAATTAAGGAGTTGATTCCCTGTCTAACACTGTGGATAAGCCTTGATCTGCTTCCTTGAGAAGTACGAATACCTGGCTCTGTCCACAGCTAGGGGATAGACTTGTGATTGCAGTTAGATTTTTGGTTGGTTAGTGTGTGGGGCAATTTAATTGCATCCATGACGGTTATATTTAGCCCCTTTAGTCTTACATATAATTCCCGTATCTTGGCGAGGCATTTTTATTGCAGCCATTGCGTGTATATCTGTATCTTGATGGGGTAATTCTATTACAGCCATGGCGGTTATATCTGTATCTTGGCGGGGCAATTTAATTACAGTCATGTCCATTATATCTTAAGGGAGGTGAAGTACTTGGCGGATGGTGGGGCAATTTCATTTTAGCCATGACGGTTATGTTTTTAAGTTATATCTGGGTTATGAGTTGATTCCCTACTTGACACTGTGGATAAACCTTGATTTGCTTCCTTAAGAAGTACGAATACCTGGCTCTGTCCACGGCTAGGGGATAGACTTGTTATTACGGTTGGTTATTGTTATGTTTGTTTGTGGTTTATCAGTTGCAACTCTCTCGTTCGTAGAGGACCGAGACATGGTTGGTTTATACGACAACTTCGTCTTAGACTCTAGTACGCAAGAAGTTGATTGTGGACGGAGACATGGTTGGTTTACATTCGGGGAAAAAAATTCAAACGCGTGTCTCTAGAGAAATTGTTGTGGTTGACTATGATTGGTGGTTTAGTTTTGATATTTTGGTTTAAGTCATAAAAAAAATATTCAAGCGTCATTTTATCAAAAAATCAAATTTGTCGCTAAAAACTTCCTTGCTCTGACAATATGTGGTCGCTTTATAATAGTCTTGTGCGTAGTGTCAGTTCTTTTATTCTTCTATGTGTATTGTCATACAAAGTCGAGTCTGTTAAGTCTATAAAAAATATTTTTGGGAAAGCACATTTTGTTTGTATAAATTACTGAAGACGGACCTAGGAGTTATATGGCTATTAAAAACAAATTTTGGAGTGAAACTCTTTTGTTTGTCATAAATACTGCGATCAAACCTGTGTTTTTTACTTTTGTACGAGATGTATTGAGAGTATGTGGTGTTGATTGTGGACCGAGACATGGTTGGTTTATACACGACCAACCTGCGTCTCTTAAGAATTTGTTATGGTAAGTGTGATTTGTGGTTTTGTTTGATACTTGGCGGAGCTCATTGAGGACCAAGACGTGCTTGGTTTTTACACGACCAAGTGAATGATGTTACGTGGACCGAGACATGGTTGGTTTATACACGATCAACCTGTGTCTCTTGAGAACTTGTTGTGATGGTGACTGTGATTGGTGGTTTAGTTTGATACTTGGCGGACCTCATCTGTTCCCACTGTGTAACTCATCTTCTTCCTTTAAATCACTGAATTAACGAGTTGATTCCCTGCCTGACACTGTGGATAAACCTTGATCTGCTTCCTTAAGAAGTATGAATACCTGGCTTTGTCCACAGCTAGGGGATAGACTTGTGATTGCAGTTAGATTTGGTTGGTTAGTGTGTGGGGCAATTTAATTGCAGCCATGACGGTTATATTTAGCCCCTTTAGTGTTACATATAATTCCTGTATCTTGGCGAGGCATTTTTATTGCAGCCATTGCGTGTATATCTGTATCTTGGTGGGGTAATTCTATTGCAGCCATGGCGGTTATATCTGTATCTTGGCGGGGTAATTTAATTATAGCCATGTCCGTTATATCTTAAGAGGACAGAGAAGTACTTGGCGGGGCAATTTCATTGCAGCCATGACGGTTATGTTTTTAAGTTATATCTGGGTTATGAGTTGATTCCCTGCTTGACACTGTGGATAAACCTAGATCTGCTTCCTTGAGAAGTACGAATACCTGGCTCTGTCCACGGCTAGGGGATAGACTTGTGATTGCGGTTGGTTATTGTTATGTTTGTTTGTGGTTTATCAGTTGCGACTCTCTCGTTCGTAGAGGACCGAGACATGGTTGGTTTATACACGACCAACCTTAGTCTCTAGTCTCTAGTACGCGAGAAGTTGTTGTGGACCGAGACATGGTTGGTTTACACACGATCAACCCGTGTCTCTTGAGAACTTATTGTGGTGACTTTGATTGGTGGTTTAGTTTGATATTTTTGTTAAGTCTATAAAAAAAATTATTCAAGTGTCATTCTATCAAAAAATTCAAATTAGTTGCATAAATACTTCCCTTTCTCTAACAAAATTTGTTGCGTTAAAATAGTTTATCTGGGTAGGTGTAGTCTATTATTCTATGTGTATTGTCATACCAAGTCGAGTCCGTAAATCTATAAAAAAAAAATTGGAAAGCACTTTTTGTATGTCTAAATACACGACCGACCTATGAGTCTAAAAGTCTATTAAAAACAATTTTGGAGAGCGCTTTTTGTTTGTCTAAATACAGGACCAACCTGTGTTTATTAACTCTAGTACAAAGTACTTGAGAGTATGTGGTTTTGTTTGTGGACCGAGACATGGTTGGTTTATACACGACCAACCTGCGTCTCTTTAGAATTTGTTATGGTGACTGTGATTTGTGGTTTTGTTTGATAATTGGCGGACCGCATTGAGGACTGAGACGTGCTTGTTTTTTACACGACCAAGTGAACGATGTTGCGTGGACACGGTGAGGTTTTAATTTTATTAGATATAGGGTTTCTATAGATTTGGTGTTTTTTATCAGTTACGTTTTTACTTTAATTTAATAGAACCACTAAAAAACAACCACATTCGGCTTTTGTCAAGTCATCAAGGGCCTCATAATTGGGTGACATTTTGGATACTGGTTGGGATCAGTCACGTCTTGTCGAAGGAGCAAACATTTAGAATATTGATTGGAACTTTAGAAAAGGGACCACTGATCTCATTCAATATTCAAAATATCACCCGAAACTGGTATCCTTTTCTTCAACAATTGATTCCAATTAGTATTCAACTGATTTCCCTCGGTCGCTACTGGAAATTTGATTATCTTGGCGGGGCATTTTTATTGCAGGAATTACGTGTAAATTTGTATCTTGGCGGGGTAATTTTATTGCAGCCATGGCAGTTATATCTGTCTCTTGGCGGGGTAATTAAATTGCAGCCATGTCTGTTATATCTTAGAGGATGGAGAAATACTTGTCGGGGCAATTTCATTGCAACCAATGTCTTGTATATCGTTAAGTTATATATCTGGGTTATGAGTTGATTCCCTGCTTGACACTATGGATAAACCTTGATCTGCTTCCTTGAGAAGTACGAATACCTGGCTCTATCCACGGCTAGGGGATAGACTTGTGATTGCGGTTGGTTATTGTTATGTTTGTTTGTGGTTTATTAGTTGCAACTCTCTCGTTCGTAGAGGACCGAGACATGGTTGGTTTATACACGACCAACCTTCGTCTCTAGACTCTAGTACGCGAGAAGTTGTTGTGGACCGAGACATGGTTGGTTTACACACGATCAACTCGTGTCTCTTGAGAAATTGTTGTGGTGACTGTGATTGGTGGTTTAGTTTGATATTTTTGTTAAGTCTATATAAAAAATATTCAAGCGTCATTCTATCAAAAAATCAAATTAGTCGCATAAAAACTTCCTTGCTCTGACAAAATGTGTCGCTTAAAATAGTCTATCTGGGTAGGTGTAGTCTATTATTCTATGTGTATTGTCATACCAAGTCGAGTCTGTAAGTCTATAAAAAATATTTTTGGAAAGCACTTTTTGTTTGTCTAAATACACGACCGACCTATGAATCTATTAGTCTGTTAAAAACAATTTTGGAGTGCACTTTTTGTTTGTCTAAATACACGACCAACCTGTGTTTATTTACTCTAGTACGAGGTACTTGAGAGTATGTGGTGTTGATTGTGGACCGAGACATGGTTGGTTTATACACGACCAACTTGCCTCTCTTAAGAATTTGTTATGGTGAGTGTGATTTGTAGTTTTGTTTGATACTTGGCGGAGCTCATTGAGGACCAAGACGTGCTTGGTTTTTACACGACCAAGTGAACGATGTTGCGTGGACAGAGACATGGTTGGTTTATACACGATCAACCTGTGTCTCTTGAGAACTTGTTGTGGTGACTGTGATTGGTGGTTTAGTTTGATACTTGGCGGACCTCATCTGTTCCCGCTGTGTAACTCATCTTCTTCCTTTAAATCACTGAATTAACGAGCTGATTCCCCGCCTGACACTGTGGATAAACCTTGATCTGCTTCCTTGAGAAGTACGAATACATGGCTTTGTCCACAGCTAGGGGATAAACTTGTGATTGCAGTTAGATTTGGTTGGTTAGTGTGTGGGGACAATTTAATTGCAGCCATGACGGTTATATTTAGCCCCTTTGGTGTTACATATAATTCTCGTATCTTGGCGAGGCATGGTTTCAAGATTTCTTACTATATATATAATATAAATATAAATATATAATAAATAGTTCCAAAAATATCAATAATAAGAATTTCGTGGGGCTTTTTAAAGGATAATTACTTTTGACCAAAGTAAAATCCTTAAAAACCTTCCCAGGTAGAGTCCCGACGAGTTACAAATTTAAAAATCGAGTTAACGTTTGTTAAACAATGCTTGAATATCACAAATTTGATTAGGTTTTCTATTTCTATAACTAAAATGCTAAAAACAAGTAAAGGCACACTAAAAACGATAAGCAATTAAAGCTAAAACACTAAAAATGATCACGAGATTCAAATCCCGTTCTTTAAAAAAACAAATTCTAAAATTTTAACCCTACAAATGAAAATTTAATTTTTATAAATCCTAAATGATAAAAGAAAATTAAAAAAAAAGAATTAGATTTTTTTGACTTTTATTTTATTTAATATGAATTAAAAACAGTTTTAATATAAAAAATTAATTAAAAATATTAAACTAATTTGGAAAATTCTAAAAAATTTGTGAAAAATACTTTGCACTAAGCTAAATCTAAGAAAAATAAGCTGGGTTCAACAGCTTATTGAAATAAGCTCGAAATAAGCAGAAAAACTAAAGAGGAAAAAACGTGTATAAAAGAAAAGTGTGTGGAGACTATAAAGAAAAAGTCCCAAGGGTAGGATGGTTGTGTGGTGTGGTGTGTAAAGCGTTGGTTGAGTGAGGGAGAGGTTCTCAGTATTCGAGGCCTTGTCACCTTGACTTCTCCTTCACTCCCAATGTTTTTATTTTTGCAAACTTTTTTATGAAAAAGCTTAAGGACCTAAAAATAAGCAACTTTTGTAAAATGACTTTTTATAAAAACCTAAAATAAGCTAGGAATAAACTCAAATAAGTGACAGACTTAGCTTTTTACGCTAAGACTTAAGGGGCTAAACTATTGGCCTTTTTTTAGACAAATTAAGCATTTGAAAAAGAGAATAAGCTAACAACAGACAATAAGCTATTCCTAATAAGCACTAATGAACAAAAATAAGCAAATAAAATAAGCTAAACTAAGCTTAAATTGACAGATTCACATAAAAGCACGTCAACACTTAACAATTTTGGAACAAAAACTCAAATCTTTCAAATAAGCTTAAACAAGCTTAACAAAGCACAAATAATCACAAAACTGACTTAAACCAACATAATAAGCATATGCAGACAGAAATAAGCAAATATCATAAGCCAATAAGCCAATAAAAGCAATTAAGCAACTATGGCCAAAAAATTACTAAAATAGCCAGTAAGGGCACTTTCTAGCTTATTTTTAAGCTAGAAAATGGATCCTTATGGCTTAATGACTTATAACACTATAAAGCTTATACAAAAAGCTTCTAAAATCAGCAAAAAAAAGGAGTTTGAAACATAGATAAGCCATAAAAAAGCTAAGTGAAAAAGCTATTTACACAATAGTTTTGGTTTTTTTCAAAGGTTTTGTAAAAGACAAATTAGCTTTTGCAGCCCTAAAAATAAGCTAGTAAAATAAGTTCAAAGTACAAAATAAGCTAAAACAGATAAAGTTCATACCACAAACTACTTATAAAAGAAATTTCAAGGTCTACAACCTACTCTAACTTATCTAAATTTTAAAATAAAAATTGGCTTTTTGAAACTTAAAACAAGAATTGACAGATTTAGACTAAACCCACAAATGCAAATGCACTTAATAAAGACTTGTTACTACTACATATTGACAACATAAACAATACTAAAACAACTCTTAAAAGCTATTATCAAAAACTTTATAAAATAAGCTATTGTAATCTGTTTTAAGACCACAGATTTGAACACCTTGTAGAAAAAACCTTAAAACTAGCTTTTAAACTTTAAAACCCTTAAGAACAAATTAATTTGACTTAAAGAAGGCTTGCCAAATATGGCTAAGTGACCCAAATAGTTTTTTACCAATTTTGACCCACTTTTCCCCTTAACCTAAACACCCTTTTAAATTTCCAAAATACATTTTTAGCTTACAACAGACTTAGAGAGCTTATAAAAACTTAAAACAAGTTTAATATAAGATAAACTAAAAACAAATAAGCACTCATAACACAACAATAAGCACTTAACATAAGCTAACAAGAATAAGCAGTTTAAAACAAATAAATGACAGTTTTGTATAAAAACATGAACAAGGGAGATTTAAACAACAAGCAAGCATCTATAAGCAAATACCAACATAAATAAGCATAAATAAGCAATAAAAAGCAGTAATAAGCTATGACAGTTTAAGAGACAAAACTTGAAAATGAGAAACTTACAAAGCCCTTGCTCAAAATAGGGCAAATAAGTTTACAATAAGCTGATCTACAAGCTCTAGCTTATTTGAAAACAAGCTAGTATAACCCTATAAGCCCTTCAAAATCTGGCTTATCTTCCAATATAGCTTTTTGAGTAATTTTGAGTGAAAAAAGGCTTAAATACTATAAACTATGGAACAGTTTATAGTGCTTAAGTAAACAACTTAAATAAGTAATTTAGAGCTTATAAAGGATTATAAAATACTTTTAAAACAATGGAACATGAACATTAAAGAAAACATAGAATTTAAACATAAAACCTTAACTTTTCATTAATTTTTAAAAACAGTTACAATGCTTGAATTTTAAAGACAATAAGCTAAAAGTTAACTAAATAAGCTGAAAAGTAATAACTAGATGCCTCAAGGGCTTACACTGGTCCTATATATAGAGAAACACTAAGGGTCTTGGCCTTTAAAGTGTGTTTCTTATGTGAGACATTCGTGAGGTGTGTTTGTTGTGTGAGAGTAGTCTCCAAGTCATCATAGCCATCAAATTTTTTTGCTCTCCAAGTCCATCAATCACTGCCCTTAAATTTCTTGTATTTTTCAAGGACGAATGGTGTTGTTTAGGATTGCCAAGGTGGCGTTTGTTGTTTTATGGGGTGGGGTTATGTTAGGATGGTGATGGGTTTGTCTGGGGATGCAGGGTAACCTATTTTTGGGGAAGATAAACAGTGTAAATGGTGGGAAATGAGGTTTTGTGTTTGTGTTTAACGAGCGTTAGCCCTGTTTTCCTTATATGTTTGCATCGTTAGTCCTTTTGGACTAACAATGTTAGTCCTTAAGGACTAACCATGTAAGGTGTTGGGTTAATGAGGTTAATGGTTTAAGGGTTTTGGGCTTAGGATTGGGCCGGGTAAGGTTTAATAGACTTAGGGCTTTTTAAACTTAAAAGTTTATGAAAGTCTTGATATAAATGCTTAATGGGCTGCCCCGGCCCATTGGATGGGTGCGGGTTGGCCCATTAAGTATTTCTTCGGTTTCGGCTTCAACTTTGACTTTTGACTTTGACTTTTGACTTTGACTTTTGACTTTGACTTTTGACTTTTTTCATGCTCTTTCCATTCCGTGCTCGGTTTTGTATGTTTTGGCTTGATTTTTGTCCTTTAGTGAATATCCGTTACATACACAATCATAAATCACAAAGCACACAAATACAATGTATTTTTGGTATATTTTGGTCATTTTAGGCACGTTTTTATAGGCAAAAGGTATGTGTAATTAAGCACATACCAAGGCATTTTTATTGCAGCCATTGCGTGTATATTGGTGGGGTAATTCTATTGTAGCCATGGCGGTTATATCTGTATCTTGGCAGGGCAATTTAATTGCAGCCATGTCCATTATATCTTAAGAGGACGAAGAAGTACTTGGCGGGGAAATTTCATTGCAGCCATGACATTTATGTTTTTAAGTTATATCTAGGTTATGAGTTGATTCGATGCTTGACACTATGGACAAACCATGATCGGCTTCCTTGAGAAGTACGAATACCTGGCTCTGTCCACGGCTAGGGGATAGACTTGTGATTGCGGTTGGTTATTGTTATGTTTGATTGTGGTTTATCAGTTATGACTCTCTCATTCGTAGAGGACCGAGACATGGTTGGTTTATACACGACCAAGCTTCGTCTCTAGACTCTAGTACAAGAGAAGTTGTTGTGGACCGACACATGGTTGGTTTATACACGATCAACCCGTGTCTCTTGAGAACTTGTTGTGGTGCCTGTAATTGGTGGTTTAGTTTGATATTTTTGTTAAGTCTATAAATAAAATATTCAAGCGTCATTCTATCAAAAAATCAAATTACTCGCATAAAAACTTCCTTGCTCTAACAAAATGTGTCGCTTAAATTAGTCCATCTGGGTAGGTGTAGTCTATTATTCTATGTGTATTGTCATACCAAGTCGAGTTTGTAAGTCTATAAAAAATATTTTTGAAAAGCACTTTTTGTTTGTATAAATACACGACCGACCTATGAGTCTATAAGTCTATTAAAAACAATTTTGGAGAGCACTTTTTGTTTGTCTAAATACACGACCAACCTGTGTTTATTTACTCTAGTACGAAGTACTTGAGAGTATGTGATGTTGATTGTAGACCGAGACAAGGTTGGTTTATACACGACCAACCTGCGTCTCTTGAGAATATGTTGTGGTGACTATGATTTGTGGTTTTGTTTGATACTTGGCAGACCTCATTGAGGACCGAGACGTGCTTGGTTTTTACACGACTAAGTGAACGATGTTGCGTGGACCGAGACATGGTTGGTTTATACCCGATCAACCAGTGTCTCTTGAGAACTTGTTGTGGTGACTGTGATTGGTGGTTTAGTTTGATACTTGGCGGACCTCATCTGTTCCCGCTGTGTAACTCATCTTCTTTCTTTAAATCACTGAATTAACGAGTTCATTCTCTGTCTGACACTATGGATAAACCTTGATCTGCTTCCTTGAGAAGTACGAATACCTGGCTCTCTCCACAGCTAGGGGATAGACTTGTGATTGCAGCTAGATTTGGTTAGTTAGTGTGTGGGGTAATTTAATTGTAGCCATGAAGATTAAATTTAGCCCCTTTGGTGTTACGAATAATTCCCGTATCTTGGCGGGGCATTTTTATTGCAGCCATTGCGTGTATATCTGTATCTTGGCGGGGTAATTCTATTGCAGCCATGGTGGTTATATCTGTATCTTGACAGGGTAATTTAATTGCAGCCATGTTCGTTATATCTTTAGAGGACGAAGAAGTACTTGGCGGGGCAATTTCACTGCAGCCATAACGTTTATGTTTTTAAGTTATATCTGGGTTATGAGTTGATTCCATGCTTGACACTGTGGATAAACTATGATCTGCTTCCTTAAGAAGTACGAATACCTAGCTCTATCCATGGCTAGGGGATAGACTTGTGATTGCGGTTGGTTATTGTTATGTTTGATTGTGGTTTATCAGTTATGACTCTCTCGTTCATAGAGGACCGAGACATGGTTGGTTTATACACGACCAAACTTCGTCTCTAGACTCTAGTACGCAAGAAGTTGTTGTAGACCGACACATGGTTGGTTTATACACGATCAACCCGTGTCTCTTGAGAACTTGTTGTGGTGACTGTGATTGGTGGTTTAGTTTTATATTTTTGTTAAGTCTATAAAAAAATTATTCAAGCGTCATTCTATTAAAAAATCAAATTAGTCGCATAAAAAATTCCTTGCTCTAACAAAACGTGTCGCTTAAAATAGTCTATCTAGGTAGTGTAGTCTATTATTCTATGAGTATTGTTATATCAAGTCGAGTCTGTAAGTCTATAAAAAATATTTTTGGAAAGCACTTTTTGTTTGTCTAAATACACGACCGACCTATGAGTCTATAAGTCTATTAAAAACAATTTTGGAGAGCACTTTTTGTTTGTCTAAATACACGACCAACCTGTGTTTATTTACTCTAGTGCGAGTACTTGAGAGTATGTGGTGTTGATTGTGGACCGAGACATGGTTGGTGTATGCACGACCAACCTGCGTCTCTTTAGAATTTGTTGTGGTGACTGTGATTTTTGGATTTGTTTGATACTTGGCAGACCTCATCTGTTCCCGCTGTGTAACTCATCTTCTTCCTTTTAATCACTAAATTAACGAGTTAATTCCTTGCCTAAACCTGTGGATAAACCTTGATCTGCTTCCTTAAGAAGTACGAATACCAGGCTCTGTCCACAGCTAGGGGATAGACTTATGATTGCCGTTAGATTTGGTTGGTTAGTGTGTGGGGCAATTAAATTGCAGCCATGACGGTTATATTTAGCCCCTTTAGTGTTACATATAATTCCAGTATCTTGGCGAGGCATTTTTATTGCAGCCATTGCGTGCATATCTGTATCTTGGTGGGTAATTCTATTGCAGCCATGGCGATTATATCTATATGTTGGTAGGGTAATTTAATTGCAGCCATATCCATTATATCTTAAGAGGGCGAAGAAGCACTTGGCGGGGAAATTTCATTGCAGCCATGACGGTTATGTTTGTTTAAGTTAAAGACTGGGTATATTAGTTGAAGTCTCTGCTTGACAATTGTTGCATAAACCTTGATGCTGCTTCCTTGAGAAGATACGAATACTTGAGCTCTGTCCACAGGCTAGGTGGTTTAGACTTGTGATTGCGTTGGTTTTTTTTTTTTTTATTATTATGTTTGTTTGTGGTTTATCAGTTGCGACTCTCTCGTTCGTAGAGGACCAAGACATGGTTGGTTTATACACGACCAACCTTTGTCTCTAGACTCTAGTATGCGAGAAGTTTTTGTGGACCGAGACATGGTTGGTTTATACACGATGAACACATGTCTCTTGAGAACTTGTTGTGGTGACTGTGATTGTTGGTTTAGTTTGATATTTTTGTTAAGTCTATAAAAAAATATTCAAGCGTCATTCTATCAAAAAATCAAATTAGTCGCATAAAAACTTCCTTGCTCTACCAAAATGTGTCGCTTAAAATAGTCTATCTTTATAGTGTAGTCTATTATGATATGAGTATTGTTATACCAAGTCGAGTGTGTAAGTCTATAAAAAAAAAATTGGAAAGCACTTTTTGTTTGTCTAAATACACGACCGACCTATGAGTCTATAAGTCTATTAAAAACAATTTTGGAGAGCACTTTTTGTTTGTCTAAATACCCGACCAACCTGTGTTTATTTACTCTAGTATGAAGTACTTGAGAGTATGTGGTGTTGATTTTGGACCGAGACATGGTTGGTTTATGCACGACCAATCCGCGCCTCTTGAGAATTTGTTGTGGTGACTGTAATTTATGGTTTTATTTGATACTTGGCGGACCTCATTGAGGATCGAGACGTGCTTGGTTTTTACACGAGCAAGTGAACGATGTTGCGTGGACCAAGACATGGTTAGTTTATACACGATCAACCCGTGTCTCTTGAGAACTTGTTGTGGTGACTATGATTGGTGGTTTAGTTTAATACTTGGCGGACCTCATCAGTTCCCGCTTTGTAACTCTTCTTCTTCCTTTAAATCATTAAATTAACGAGTTTATTCCCTGCCTGACACTATGGATTAACCTTGATCTGCATCCTTGAGAAGTACGAATGCCTGGCTCTGTCCACAGCAAGGGGATAGACTTGTGATTGCAGTTAGATTTGGTTGGTTAGTGTGTGGGGCAATTTAATTGCAGCCATGACGGTTATTTTTAGCCCCTTTGGTGTTACATATAATTCCCGTATCTTGACGAGGCATTTTTATTGCAGCCATTGCGTGTATATCTGTATATTGGAGGGTAATTCTATTGCAGCCATGGTGGTTATATCTGTATCTTGGCGGGGCAATTTAATTGCAGCCATGTCCATTATATCTTAAGAGGAAGGAGAAGTACTTGGCGGGGCAATTTCAATGCAGCATTGACGGTTATGTTTGTTTAAGTTAAAGACTGGGTATATTAGTTGAAGTCTCTGCTTGACAATTGTTGCATAAACCTTGATGCTGCTTCCTTGAGAAGATACGAATACTTGAGCTCTGTCCACAGGCTAGGTGGTTTAGACTTGTGATTGCGTTGGTTTTTTTTTTTTTTATTATTATGTTTGTTTGTGGTTTATTAGTTGCAACTCTTTCGTTCGTAGAGGACCGAGACATGGTTGGTTTATACACGACCAACCTTCGTCTCTAGACTCTAGTACACGATCAACCCGTGTATCTTGAGAACTTGTTGTGGTGACTATGAGTGGTGGTTTAGTTTGATATTTTTGTTAAGTCTAAAAAAAATTATTCAAGCGTCATTCTATCAAAAAATCAAATTAGTCGCATAAAAACTTCCTTGCTCTAACAAAATGTGTCGCTTAAAATAGTCTATCTGGGTAGGTGTAGTCTATTATTCTATGTGTATTGTCATACCAAGTCGAGTCTGTAAGTCTATAAAAAATATTTTTGGAAAGCACTTTTTGTTTGTCTAAATACACGACCGACCTGCGAGTCTATAAGTCTATTAAAAACAATTTTAGAGAGCACTTTTTGTTTGTCTAAATACACGACCATCCTTTGTTTATTTACTCTAGTACGAAGTACTTGAGAGTATGTGGTGTTGATTGTGGATCGAGACATGGTTGGTTTATGCACGGCCAACCTGCGTCTCTTGAGAATTTGTTGTGGTAACTGTGATTTGTGGTTTTGTAACGATGTTGCGTGGACCGAGACATGGTTGGTTTATACACGATCAACCTGTGTCTCTTGAGAACTTGTTGTGGTGATTGTGATTGGTGGTTTAGTTCGATACTTGGATGACCTTATATGTTCCCGCTGTGTAACTCATCTTCTTCTAATAAATCACTAAATTAACGAGTTGATTCCCTGCCTGACACTGTGGATAAACCTTGATCTGCTTCCTTAAGAAGTACGAATACCTATCTCTGTCCACAGCTTGGGGATAGACTTGTGATTGTAGTTAGATTTGGTTGGTTAGTGTGTGGGGTAATTTAATTGCAGCCATGACGGTTATATTTAGCCCCTTTGGTGTTACATATAATTCCTGTATCTTGGCGGGGCATTTTTATTGCAGCCATTGCGTGTATATCTGTATCTTGGCAGGGTAATTCTATTGCAGCCATGGCGGTTGTATCTGTATCTTGGTAGGGCAATTTAATTGCTGCCATGTCCGTTATATCTTAAGAGGATGGAGAAGTACTTGGCGGGGCAATTTCATTGCAGCCATGACGGTTATGTTTTTAAGTTATATATGGGTTATGAGTTGATTCCCTACTTGACACTATGGATAAACCTTGATATGCTTCCTTGAGAAGCACGAATACCTGGCTCTATCCACGGCTAGGGGATAGACTTATGATTGCGGTTGGTTATTGTTATGTATGTTTCTGGTTTATTAGTTTCGACTCTCTCGTTCGTAGAGGACCGAGACATGGTTGGTTTATACACGACCAACGTTCTTTTCTAGACTCTAGTACGCGAGAAGTTATTGTGGCCCGAGACATGGTTGGTTTATACACGATCAACCTGTGTCTCTTGAGAACTTGTTGTGGTGACTGTGATTGGTGGTTTAGTTTGATATTTTTGTTAAGTCTATAAAAAAAATTATTTAAGCGTCATTCTATCAAAAAATCAAATTAGTCGCATAAAAACTTCCTTGCTCAAACAAAATGTGTCGCTTAAAATTGTCTATCTGGGTAGTGTAGTCTAATATTCTTTGAGTATTGTTATACCAAGTCGAGTCTGTAAGTCTATTAAAAATATTTTTGGAAAGCACTTTTTGTTTGTCTAAATACACGACTGACCTATAAGTCTATAGGTCTGTTAATAACAATTTTAGAGAGCACTTTTTATTTGTCTAAATACACGACCAACCTGTGTTTATTTACTCTAGTACAAAGTACTTGAGAGTATGTGGTGTTGATTGTGGACCGAGACATGGTTGGTTTATACCCGACCAACCTGCATCTCTTGAGAATTTGTTGTGGTGACTGTGATTTGTGGTTTTGTTTGATAATTGGCGGACCTCATTTAGGACCGAGACGTGCTTGGTTTTTACATGACCAAGTGAAAGATGTTGCGTGGACCGAGACCTGGTTGGTTTATACATGATCATCCCGTGTCTCTTGAGAACTTGTTGTGGTGACTATGATTGGTGGTTTAGTTTGATACTTGGCGGACCTCATCTGTTCCCGCTGTGTAACTCATCTTCTTCCATTAAATCACTGAATTAACGAGTTGATTCCCTGCCTGATATTGTAGATAAACCTTGATTTACTTCCTTGAGAAGTATGAATACCTGGCTCTGTCCACAGCTAGGGGATAGACTTCTGATTGCAGTTAGATTTGGTTGGTTAGTGTGTGGGGTAATTTAATTGCAGCGATGACGATTATATTTAGCCCCTTTGGTGTTACATATTGTTCCCGTATCTTGGCGGGGCATTTTTATTGTAGCCATTGCGTTTATATTTGTATCTTGGCAGGGTAATTCTATTCCAGCCATGGCAGTTATATCTGTATCTTGGCAGGGCAATTTAATTACAGTCATGTCCGTTATATCTTTAGAGGACGGAGAAGTACTTGGCGGGGCAATTTCATTGCAGCCATGACGGTTATGTTTTTAAGTTATATATGGGTTATGAGTTGATTCCCTGCTTGACACTGTGGATAAACCCTGATCTGCTTCCTTGAGAAGTACAAATACCTGGCTTTATCCACGGCTAGGTGATAGACTTATGATTGCGGTTGGTTATTGTAATGTTTGTTTGTGGTTTATCAGTTGCGACTTTCTTGTTCATATAGGACCGAGACATTGTTGGTTTATACACGACCAACCTTCGTCTCTAGATTCTAGTACGTGAGAAGTTGTTGTGGACCGAGACATGGTTGGTTTATACACGTTCAACCCGTGTCTCTTGAGAACTTTTTGTGGTGACTGTGATTGGTGGTTTAGTTTGATATTTTTGTTAAGTCTATAAAAAAATATTCAAGCGTCATTCTATCAAAAAATCAAATTAGTCGCATAAAAACTTCCTTGCTCTAACAAAACGTGTCGCTTAAAATAGTATATCTGGGTAGTGTAGTCTATTATTCTATGAGTATTGTTATACCAAGTCGAGTCTGTAAGTCTATAAAAAATATTTTTGGAAAGCACTTTTTGTTTGTCTAAATACACGACCGACCTATGAGTCTATAAGTCTATTAAAAACAATTTTAGAGAGCACTTTTTGTTTGTCTAAATACACGACCAACCTGTGTTTATTTACTCTAGTACGAAGTACTTGAGAGTATGTGGTGTTGATTGTGGACCGAGACATGGTTGTTTTATACACGATCAACCCGTGTCTCTTGAGAACTTGTTGTGGTGACTGTGATTGGTGGTTTAGTTTGATATTTTTGTTAAGTCTATAAAAAAATTATTCAAGCGTCATTCTATCAAAAAATCAAATTAGTCGCATAAAAACTTCCTTGCTCTAACAAAACGTGTCGCTTAAAATAGTCTATCTGGGTAGTGTAGTCTATTATTCTATGAGTATTGTTATACCAAGTCGAGTCTGTAAGTCTATAAAAAATATTTTTGGAAAGCACTTTTTGTTTGTCTAAATACACGACCGACCTATGAGTCTATAAGTCTATTAAAAACAATTTTAGAGAGCACTTTTTGTTTGTCTAAATACACGACCAACCTGTGTTTATTTACTCTAGTACGAAGTACTTGAGAGTATGTGGTGTTGATTGTGGACCGAGACATGGTTGGTTTATGCACGACCAACCTGCGTCTCTTGAGAATTTGTTGTGGTGACTGTGATTTGTGGTTTTGTTTGATACTTGGCGGACCTCATTGAGGACCGAGACGTGCTTGGTTTTTACACGACCAAGTGAACGATGTTGCGTGGACCGAGACATGGTTGGTTTATACACGATCAACCCGTGTCTCTTGAGAACTTGTTGTGGTGACTGTGATTGGTGGTTTAGTTTGATACTTGGCGGACCTCATCTGTTCCCGCTGTGTAACTCATCTTCTTCCTTTAAATCACTGAATTAACGAGTTGATTGCCTGCCTGACATTGTAGATAAACCTTGATCTGCTTCCTTAAGAAGTACGAATACCTGGCTCTGTAACACCCCCATTTAGATAAATATAGTTGCGGAAGCTAATCTGGGGTTTTACTTCATGAATCACAGGCACAATCATAGAAAACGACTCAAAAGAGACGTTTTTAAAAGATACGTTATCATTCATTTAAAATCAGAGTTTTACAAAGGCAGGTCCCAAAATCTAGAAACATAAAATGTGAATGATAACAAGTTTTAGCCATCTTCAAGTCCATGCCACTCCATGCCATAAGTTGCTCAATTACCTAAGATAAACATGCTAAAAAGGATCAACACAATGGTTGAGTGAAATTCATAGGTTTATGGTAAATAGTTTGAATACAATTATAGTGTAATAATTGCACGAGCATAATTATTATGGAAAACAGTATTATTATGGAAAACAACATCTTATCATGAGAACAACAATATAATGATAAACAACATACTTATGGGAGAACAAGTTGAAATGCAAGTCATCATAATGGTAATAATTGCAACGAATACAATTATCATGGAAAAATGGTAACATTATTATTGCACCTAAGCTCATGACACCAATACGTTAACAGGGAAAATCACCGTAGTGACATTGGTAGACGGAACAATTGTCCCCCGCGGAGGAAAATGGTAACTTGCCAAGTGATAACCTAAAGGGTAGACAAATATAGAGTGTTTGTCGTACCCTATTAATAGTATACTAACGGATCGTCACCCCCTCACAATATTCTCGCGCTCACTCTCGTAAGCTATTATGGTTCATGAATATGGAAATAAGGCACGGGGAAGCTACATAGGCATAATATGATCATGATAGCATACAAAAACACTGTGCGCACAATCCATGTGCTTATAAGTAGGTTTATTTTATAAAATTAAACAAAAGATTGAAATTTGAGGGTTAAGAGACTCATTAAGTCTTGAAAAGTAATTCACGAATGCGTTATAAGATAAAACAGTATGTAAAAAGAGTTTATAATAAGCATGTATCTCCCCTCGCGGTTTTATAACATGTAAATAAGTAAAGACGAGGTTATGAACTTCACCTTAATAGAATAATAATCTGATTGATGACAAAAATATATCAAGTGAAAGATGTCCGTATGGTGGTACGATGTTATCTACTCGGGCGGGAAAGTTTCAGAATATCGATTGAAAGAAATCAAGCTTCGTCACGTAACCTGGGATAATATGTCGAGTCTTAGTTTGATTGTCAAACCTTCATAATGTTTTATCATATTTGATTTATGAATTTATGGATATAGTATATCACTGTTCGGGCTATCATAATTCAGAGGCCATGTGATTCAGTGTCTTCTGAGAGGTCAGGGCACTTTAAAATCGAAAACCCAGCAAACTCGTCAAGAAAATACACTAATGGAACCCCTAACAATGAAATTCCCGATACTTCCACTGATGATAAGATATGTGGATTTTTGTGTGAACAAGATTTTTTTAAAAGGAGCACATCGATGATTGAATTATATATTAGTTATAGACAAAAATGCATTTTTAAGCTTTTGCTCAATAACTGTAAATGATATATGCACGACAAGCGTTAATTAAAGGTTGTCTTATAGTTTTGAACACATTTTTTTACACTTTTCAAAAAAATTTACATTTTAAGAAGCCCTTAAGTAATGAAAAATGGCAAAATCAAACCCTTGGAGTTTTTCACTTTTAAAAGTTTGGTCCTTCTGTTTAACAGATGTACAAAGTAAACCTTTGTACTTTGAAAAGGTGACATAATAGACCCCTGATAGGTTAGTAACTTTTGAAAAAATGAGCATTGTTAGTGCCCTATATTTATAAGTTTTATCGAAGTTTACGATATATGACCCCTTGGCATGGAATACTTTTGCAAAACAAGTCTAAAACGCCATGAAGCTAATTTTATAAACTTCAAATGAATATTTTTTATTATATGTTTACTAGCTTATTTATAATAAGAAAAAATATGAAGATCTAACAAGTAACGAAAGATTTTAAAAGTAACATTATCTTGAAGCGCTATAAATAAAAACGTGTTGTTTTAGTTGTACAAATAACAAAAACGCGTAGGTTTTTAATTCAAATTCCTTCAAGACTTGATAAAGTGGTTATAATAACATTAGTTTAACTTAATAGAATAGATTATAACAACATGTAACCATTATAACGATTTGATTTAAGAAAAACACAAAATTAGGGTTTCGGGTGCCCGGTTTGGATCAAAAAGAGAAAACACATGGTTTTTGAGTTTTAAAACTTTAAAAAGAGTATATTTAGGATCATATGAATATTATAAGAGTGTAGGAGCAGGTATGAAGATCATAGAACCTGGGTTTGAGCTTTAAAGATCAACAATGGAGGAAAACGGGTTAAAATGGGTAGAAATGCTTCGTACGCCTAGGTTTTTCTTCTTCGGGGCTTCAAGGCTTCAATCCTTCTCTTGATTATTATTCTTGGGACTTATTAGGAGCTTCTTGAGCAGAGATATGTTGCTAGTATGGGTTATAGAAGAAGATGTGGGGGATGAGTTAAAATGAATGCATGCGAGCCCTATTTATAATCGAACAAGGCTTGGAGGCTAAGGGAAGGAGTGCAAGGTGTCATGATCTTGTAGATGCTATGTTGGGAGGTCTAGGGATGACATGGGAGGTCTATGGTGGTATCTAGAGTGATGTGGAGGTTGTTTGTGGTGGTGGGAGGTCGCGGCATACTTAGGGACAAAGGAAGGAGATGTGGCCTCTTTTCTAGCCAATAAATGGATTAAGTAGCATGGTAAGCTGCTTAGAAGAGAAGTAGCATGATCACCAAGGTGCTTGTTTGCAAGATTAACTTTTAAAATGAGTCAAATTGCAAGAAAAGTGTTTGCGGGTTCCCTTAGGGCTCGAATAGGGTTTTTGGATTGGATTTTCAAGTACATTGATGATATAATGATAGATTATTGATCATGAGACTTGTATTAAGGATTATTAACAAGATTTGATAGGTGGTTCGGGTTTAAAATGGGTGAAAACGAGTAAACGGGTCAAAAGTTCACATTAGGGTTCGATTAGGGTTTCTTGGATTTAATTCTTGTACATTGTTGTTAATATGATGAAATGATGATGGAATATGATTTATAATATTGTAATTTATGTTATTACAACTTATTTGGGTAGCGATTGAGGTTTAAAAAGGATAAAAATCAAGAAATGGGCCACGGTTTACTATTTAGCTCGGGTTAGGGTTTCTAACTTGGATTTCTTGTAATTTCATGAATTGAGAATGAATATAGAATTTAAATGAAGTGCATGACTTGCTTGTAACTTATACTTGATAGATTGTACAAGTTTCCTTAGGAAAACAAAGGTAAAATGACTATTTTAGATGTCATGCATTAATGACTTATACATTATGCTTTAAAGGACTTGTACCTTATTTTTAAGGAAATTCATATTCAAATGAGATGTCATATTACTTATACATTTACTTTGAATGTTTATATTACACAAAATTAGGGTTTAGGCATAAACGTTAATGGTTAAAGTTCATTTGGTATTATCGTCGTGAAAATACGTTTTGATATAGATACGTTATGCTAAAATAGTATTTGATCATTAACTGACCATGGTTATGATGTTTGCTTGACATATTATGATGTTTACATGATGTAAACATGGATAGAAATAGGCATAGGTTGTTGTGAGAGCTCGTCTACTTGCTATGATACATAGTTGGCATGAAATAAAGCAAAAAATTTCCTATGAAAATGATCCTTATATATATCATAGTGGAAATTACATTGATGAAAATTGCGGGTTGTTATAGTCTCCACTCCTTAAAGAAATCTCGTCCCAAGATTTAGTTGAAAGTTGTAGTGGTATTGTTTGGGAATAGATGTAGGTACTAGGCATGAATTTGATCTTTATCAAGCATTGTTAGATATTTGAGTCGTCTACAACTCTTAGTTTTACATATTTAAGGGTTACTATACAAAAATTTAGAGATAACAGTCATTTACTACAGGTGTGTAGAATCTGTGCACCTTTACCGTTTCGGCTATAACTAATTCATCTGACATCGAATCGGGGTGATTCAATAGGAAAAATAATCACAAGACATAGGGTTACAACCTAGTGTTTTTACTTAATACCCAAAATCTATTGATTTTGCCCAGATCCTATGTTTTTTGTTAACGGATCTAATTCTGAAAACTATGCACTAGTTTAAGGTGTAATGGGTTTACTATGGTTTTATGATTTTGGTTTAGGGTTAGATGAATTAGGGTTTTAGGATTTAGAATGATTTAGGGATTAGGTTTAGGGTTTAGGAGTTGTGCATTGGGTGTTTGTATTTTGTTCTTAATAGTTTGTACAAGATTCGTTAGGAAAACAAAGGTAAAACGGCTATTTTGGATGTCATGCTTAATGACTTATACATTGTGCTTTTAAAGACTTGTACATTGACTTGGAGGGAGTTTATATTTCAAATGAGATGCTATATTACTTTTACTTAAGCTTTGATCACTTGTACATTCATATTGGATGTCTACATTACCCAAAATTAAGGTTTAGGCATAAACATTAACGGTTTATGTTCATTTGATATTAATGTCGAGAAATCTACGTTAAATGAATAACGTATGTGATAAAATAGATATTTGGTCATTGACTTGACATGTGATGATGTTTTCTTGATATATATGATTGTCATAGGTAGGTTGCGTGAGCTTGTTAACTTTAGTTATGCAAGTTGCGTTTTATATTGAGATATTGGCAATGTAAGTAATGTAATAAAGTAAAAAATTTCCCTGAAAAACGTGGTTCATATATAATAGATAGATAGTACATTGTATCTAACTTAATAGATGTATATTTCCATTGATGAAAATTACGGGTTGTTATAGTCTCCACCCTTTAAGGAAATCTTGTCCTGAGATTTAGATGAATGTTAGAGTGAGATTAGGTAATAGATAGGAATACTTAGCACGAACTTGATTTTCATGTTAGGCTAATCAAGGTTACAAGTTCACGTGTGTGATGCATTTATAATTATGTTGCGCACCATAGTTATAATTGCATCCTTTCACACGTCTACTTACTTCCAAGATTACACCTCTCTAATAACTTGGTAGAAGAATACTATAAGTTATAATAGTTACGTAGTATTTGGTAAGCAAATTTCTTACATACACTGCTTGGGGAAATGGAGTGGCATGGAGGATATTGATGGCAAAATAAAAGTAGTTATAGTTAAGGTTTTACCCTTGTTCTCTATAACCGTGAGCTTTGATACCACTCTGTAACACCCCCATTTTGATAATATAGCAGTGAAAGCTAATCTGGAGTATTACTTCATGATTCACAGACACAATCATAGAAAACGACTCAAAAGAGACGTTTTTAAAAGATACGTTATCATTCATTTAAAATCAGAGTTTTACAAAGGCAGGTCCCAAAATCTAGAAACATAAAATGTGAATGATAACAAGTTTTAGCCATTTTCAAGTCCATGCCACTCCATGCCATAAGTTGCTCAATTACCTGAGATAAACATGCATAAAAAGGGTCAACACAAAGGTTGAGTGAAATTCATTGGTTTAAAAGTTAATAGTTGAATACAAGTTATAGTGTAATAATTGCACGAGCATAAATATTATGGAAAACAGTATTATCATGGTGATTAGTATTATTATAGAGAACGGTATTATTATGAAAAACAGTTGAATGAAAGTTATCATAATGGTTATAATTACAATGAATAAAATTATTATGGAAAATAGGGTGACATTATTATTGGAGCTAAGCTCATGAGATCAATACGTTAACAGGGAAAATCACCGTAGTGATATTGGTTAGGGACAGATGTCCCTGTGGAAAAGGTAACTTGCCAAGGTTACCTATTAGGACAAATATAGTACGTTTGGCTACCCCAAGCATGGGTATACCAAAGGGAGCCATCACCCCTAATAGATCTATCCACAATATTCACTTTCACTCGCAATGCATGTAATTAATGATTCATGATATGGAAATAATGGCACTAGAAGCTACTTAGGCAATAATATATCTGGATAGTATATAGTTGGAAAAACACTTGCATTCATGGTTTATATCAGGTATCACAGGTTTATAAAGTATTCAAAAGATTAAAATGTGGGGTTATGAATTCATTAAGTCTTTGAAAAGTAATCACATTGTTATAAGATAAACGAGTATGTAAAAGAGTTTGTAACAAACATGTATCCCTCTCGCGGGTTTATAAAACATGTAAATAAGTAAAGGCGAGGTTATGAATCTCACCTGATAGGTAGTTGTAATAAATATTCCAAAATGAAAGCTGACGACTTTACCACGATCTTAACAGGGAAGGTTGATATAGCAAAATGATAGTAAACAGCGACGTCACGTAACCTGAGTAAATATGCTGAGTCTTAGGAAGATTGTAATCTAGAACTTTGGTTTTAATAGTTTGATATTGTTATGAGTATGATTGGAGAGTTTGGAATTATTGTATCATCGTTCGGGCCATCATAATTCAAAGGTCATTCAGTAAACATTTGAGGAGCTAGGGCACTTTAAATCGTAAACCCAACAACTCTGTCAGAACATAATACCACGATGAAATCCCTTAATATGAAGCTCTTTAGTATTGTGATACGATATAATCGGTTTTAAGCGTTTTGATCAATATTTGGAAATGATAAGCACGACAACTGTTAATTAAAGTTATATCTTGTAATATTTTGAACATATTTTTATACTTTTTCAAAATGTTACATTTCAGACCCTTAAGAATGAAAAATGGAAAAATATACCCTTGGAGTTTGCACTTTTACGAGTTTGGTCCAATGAGTTTAAAAGATATACAAAGTAAACCTTGTACTTTAGAAAGTGACATAATAGACCCTTATAGTTATAATTTTAGAAATGTGTCAAAAATAGTCCTTGTACTTATAAGTTTTCAAAAGTTACAGTATATACCCCTTGCATGAAAATAATTTACAAAACAAGTACAAAATCCATAATAATGATATTTTTCAATATAAAAAGTAATTAACAGGTTATCGCTTATTAATATAAGCTAAAATATGAAGGTTTAACTTAACAAAAGTTTAAAATAACGATTCGTTAAGCTAGAAATCAAAACGGGTCGTTTTAGGGTTAAATAACGAAAACGCGTAGGTTTTTAATTCAAATTCCTTCAATATATGATAAAGTGGTTATAAAACATTAGTTTAACTTATTAGAATAGATTACAACAACATTTAACCATTATAACGATTTAATTTAAGAAAAACACAAATTAGGGTTTCGGGTGCACGGTTTGGATCAAAAAGAGAAAACGCATGGGTTTTGAGTTTTAAAACTTTAACAAGAGTATATTTAGGATCATATGAATAATATAAGAGTGTAGGAGCAGGTATGAAGATCATAGAACCTGGGTTTGAGCTTTGAAGATCAATAATGGATGAAAATGGGTTGAAATGGGTAGAAACGCTTCGTACGCCTAGGTTTTTCTTCTTTGGGGCTTCAAGGCTTCAATCCTTCTCTTGATTATTATTTTTGGGACTTATTAGGAGCTTCATAAGCAGAGATATGTTACTAGTATGGGTTATAGAAGAAGATGTGGGGGATGAGTTAGAATGAAGGGTATTTGTCCCTATTTATAGTCGAAATTTACCTTGGAGCCCAAGAAGCTTAATGCCTAAGTTTAGGACTGTGAGGGGTGATTAGTCTTAGCTAGGAACTGAGTTAGAGGGCTATGGAAGGCTAGAAGAGAGGTGGAAGGAGTTGTGTGTTGTTTGGCTTAAGTAGGTGATAAGTGATGTTGGTGTTTGATTATTAGCCAAGTGTTTTGGCTTGGTGACCAAGGTGATGATGGAGGAGGGTTCTAGGCAGCTTGGTGAGGTCATGGTGAAGGTGGTGGTGAGGTGGAGTGGTGCTTGAGGTGCTTGGTCAAGGTTTAGGGGTTTGGTTTGATTTATACATGGCTATTTTTGGACAGCCAGCATTGGTCGCGGTAATTTAGTTGCCATTTGCAAACCGTAACTCCAATTAAGCTCAAACCAGCAAGCATTGTTAGATATTTGAGTCGTCTACAACTCTTAGTTTTACATATTTAAGGGTTACTATACAAAAATTTAGAGATAACAGTCATTTACTACAGGTGTGTAGAATCTGTGCACCTTTACCGTTTCGGCTATAACTAATTCATCTGACATCGAATCGGGGTGATTCAATAGGAAAAATAATCACAAGACATAGGGTTACAACCTAGTGTTTTTACTTAATACCCAAAATCTATTGATTTTGCCCAGATCCTATGTTTTTCTTGGCATCTATTCTAAGCTTAGGGACTTCACATGATCTTCTACTACTGCTAGAGAATGGCTAAAACTCCATTTAAGTGTGTATGTTTGAGTTTGAGGTGTGATTGAAAAGTATGTGTATGTATGGGTATATATAGTGCTCAAACCACTTGATGGCCAAAGTTTTCGTTGTGTGGTGGCAGGGCTGTACGGTTTAGTGACTAAGGAACATCTAGGGTGAGTCATGAGAGCTTAGGATGAGGTGTAAGGGTGTGGAGGGGTTCGAAAATCAAAGAATGGTGACAAGTAACTTACTTAGTGTGTAAGTTGTGGTAGTAGCTTATAAGGAGGTGATGGAGGTGCTTGTAAGGTGCTGGAGTGATGGTGATGTGGTGGTGAGGTCATGGTGATGAAGGTGGTGGTGAATCATGGAGGAACTTGAGGTGTTTATTTAGTTTATACATGCTGTTTTTGGACAGCCCAACTGAGTCCTGGTAATTTTAGTGCCATTTACAAACCGTAATTCTGATCAACTCAAACCAGTGAGCATGGTTAGATATTTGAGTCCTCTACAACTTTTAGTTTTAACATATTCAGGGGTCTACTACTACAAAAATCTAGAGATAAATGCCATTTACTACAGGTGTGCAAAATTTGATCCGACGTCAAATCGGGGTGATTCAATCGGCAAAATGATCACAAGACATAGGGCTACAACCTTGTGTTTTTACTTAATACCCAAAGCCTATTGAGTTTTACCAAATCATATGTTTTATCAACATATTAGATTCTTGAAAACTATGAACTAATTTAAGGTGTAATGGGTTTGCTATGGTTTTATGATTTGTGTTAGGGTTAGATGAATTAGGGTTTTAGGATTAGGGTTTAGAATGATTTAGGGATTAGGTTTAGGGTTTAGGAGTTGTGCATTGGGTGTTTGTACCTTGTGTTAAAGTGGTGGTAAGATATAAACATGATTTAGGAGGTAAAATGACCTAGTTTGTATTTCATGCACAATTGACTTATACATTGAGCTTTAGAAGGTTGTACTAGGGTTTAGGAGGGAAAAGATTTAAAAAAGTTTGGCATTGTAACTTGTACACATGCTTTGAACATTTGTACACTTATTTTGACATGTAACTAGGGTTTTTGGAATTAACGTTAACGTATAATGCTTATTTTGGAATAACGTTGTAAATGGTACGTTAAATGGATAATGTACTTGGTAAAAATGATATTATGATATAGAATTGACATATTAGGATGTTTACATGATATAAACATAGATATAGATGGCATTGGTTGGTTGCGTGAGCTTGTTTACTTTGGAAATGTAAACTATGTTACATAATGGGATGGAATGAAACGAAAACTTATTCCCGTGAAAAAGTAGTACTAAATATAGTAAGTAGATATTACATTGATGAAAATACTAGAAAATTGCGGGTTGTTATACTTTTACCCTTTAAATTCTTGTCCTTGTATCCTGCCATATGCTTCATGTAGATACACATTTTCTTTCTTTGTTCTGCTTTGGTAGGTAGTTTGTTCCTTTGCTCTTCAGCTCTTTTTGCAACAAAGAATTTCTTTCTTGCTGCAATAAATTCCATTAGCAGTCTAGCTCTCTCTTCAACAAACAACTGTTCTCTCTCTTCTACTTGAAACCTTTCAACTAATTAAGCATCAACATCTATTCTTGCTTCAATGGAATCCCATTCTTCAATTAATGCAACATTACTAGCTTCTTCTTCTTTTTCTCTTTCAAGCCAGACTTCTTCATCTAACTCTGCTTGAAGTCTTTGAGCTACATCAGCATCTTATTCAATTTGATCTTTGCCTTTCACTTTCACTAGTTTCTCAAGCTCTTACATGATTCCTTTTCCTTTATCTTTTGGATCAAGTTGTTGTTGAGGTGGTACTATTGGTCGTTGTTGAGGTGATACTATTGGTCTTGTAGCAGTCTCACTAGCTTCTTTCATAATCACTCCTCTTGTTAGTCTTGTAGCAGTCTTACTAGATACTCCTTTTCCTTTGATTTTTCTTTTGATTTCACACTTCTCATTTTCATAAGGGTCTGAGCAATTGTGAGATCCTCATCTTCAGTAAAAGTTGTTGTTGCTGTTGGAGGAATACTTGGTTCAGCAGTACTAACAGATACACTAGTAGTAGCAACTGGTGCACTCCCATGAGTCTCTGCATCCTCTTGAAACCATGAAATCCCTTCATCTTGGTCAATTTCATTCCTCCCCTATTTGGATGCATCCTCCCGATCACCCTAACTCTTTTCAGCAGAAGACTCTATCCTGACTTTGAATAACCTCCTCTTGAGTTGTGGAGTGCTTGACTTTTTCTTCTTTTCTAACTTCTTGACTCTATTCTTTAACTTTTTAATTTCCAAAGCTTGAGCATCATTTACATTCTCTAAGTCAAGAACCCTATCAGACAGTTTTGTACACATATCCATCAATTCCTTAAGTTCAATTCTTTCCTCATCACTTCTAGGTGTGTTAACTCCTAGGAGAGGTGAATCATAGGAAGGTGTAGATATCCTCTCAGACCTAGTCTGAGCAATGGTATCCCCTATGGCTTCTTGGCACCTGGCACTACCACCTGAACTAATTCCCTGAGGAAAAGGAACATTAGGTATTGTTGTGGATTGGGTCCTATTTATGTTACCACTGCCTTGCTCTGCATCTAAGCTAGTAGCAGTAGTGGCAGCCTTTTTCACACTGTCTCCCCTCTCCTCATGGACAGTCTCATCTGCTACAAGGATAGTAGGTCCACTAGAATGAGATATCTTAGTGTCCTTTCTTTTAGTTTTCCTACATTTATGGGTCGGATAACAAATTCATACTAATGATGACGTCAAAACTATCAAGTTTAATTGGCATAAGATCACTTTCAAAAAGTTTAACAAAATCAGGGTGCAACCTTTGAATGACGTATTAATAAAAAATAAGGTAAAATGGATTTATAAACTGTATTATAACATGAACAACTTGCCTTCAAACTTTACATAGTAAAAAAATTTGACATGTGTATGTTATTATAACCAAATCATTCCTGTGGTTAGATCTAACAAAAGTTATAACTAAGAATCTCATTCTAGTAGTCCCGAGGGTCCTTTGTTTCCGTATTTCTGTCCGTGACCACCTTGTTGCAAGTCTGAGACACTTGACACCAGTGCAAAATTACTGTGTATGTAGGTGGGCATCTTGTACACACCAAGGAAGTTTTCCTGCATATCTTTTGTTTTCAGTATACTTTTTGTTCTTAGTCGAGGTGGCAACATGAGTCCTGACACTTTCTTGCCTTCTATTCTGCTGTTGGTGGTAATCATTATTACAGTTGTTGTTACGGTAGTTGTTGTTGTTGCTGGTGGCGTTCCTTCTATCATCAAACTTTCGTTTGTGATCATTGGTTCCTTGCACAGAACCATGCTTTAGTATCTGATCCATTAACCTCTGGGCTATGTTAGCAACTTCTTCCAGATTTGCAAGCAATACTATAGCAACTAATTTCCCTGTTGGCTAGGCCTGATCATTGTCTGTCGTTCAGATATTGATGTCCCTATTGGAGCCATTCTATCAACAATTACAAATATGATGATATCACAAGATTTATTGTCCACAAATATTCACAAAAGTGTTAAGAAATCATTTGACATATCATTGTATGGATTCTTATTTTTGACACAAGTTCTAACAAAGTAATACATATCCCTTGGTATTACATTGCAGGATATAATGAAAAATTTTTGGAATTTAAGATTTCCATAAATGAAACATTCAAACAAGCATCGACTCCATTAGATTCCTCGGGACTGTTCACTTCCCAGTGGTCGTGGATGATCCATCAGAGAGATTATCTAACTCTAGCGAAGATAGAACTCACATCACAAGGCGGAGTAATCTGGTTTGGTGTAGTTCTACCCCGAACCGGTGATGAAGACACTACAGATGAAAGAGGAAATATTGGAAGAGGTGATTCGACAGGAGGACCTCACTTGTCTTTTAGGTGGTGGAATCTCTTTGGGTAGAAAGAAATCTCAATAATACAAACGTTGGTGATAGTGATAAACACTAGATATGGAGGCACAATATTTGGGGGTGGAATATAACATAGTGGTAACTAATGGCCATCATATCTTGCATGACCTTCATATAAGGGTCAATTAGAAAAAGTGAAAGAGTTGGTGAAGCTTATTGAACCTAAACCAGATAGAATAATTTGAAGATTCCGAAGAAGTATTTCGCGGTGAAGCTAAGAAATATCTGGGGAAAGCCGGGATATAGTCTCGGAAAGTTAATGAAACCAAGCATCCTCAATATCAGAAGTAGGGGGTTGGAAAGAACAACACGCTGTTAACAACCAGTGGTAAATAACATAGTAATTTTATATAATAGTATAATAGTTATTAACTTTACATACTAGTAGGGAGATGATAGTGGCACAAGGGACTTTCTTGTGATGGAAAAAGAAAGTAGTTATCAGTTACGGTTTAACTTTGTTCTCTATAACCGTGGCTCTTGATACCAATCTGTAACACCCCCATTTTGACAAATATCAAGCAGCGTAAGAAAATCTGGGGTATTACTGACATAGTACAATACAGACATAAAGAAATAGAAAACGACTTAAAAGAGACGTTTTTGAACAATTTAGTTATCATAGTCAATAATATAGTCCATAGTTTATACAAAACAAGGATCCCAAAATCTTTAATGATAACACAAAAGTTTGACATGATAACAGTTATGCCATCTTAAGTCTGTGCCCACTGCCGGGCCCTAAGTTTTGCTCAATTACCTGAGTATTAAACAGCTTAAAAAGATCAACACAATCGGTTGAATTGAAATTCATAGGTTTATGTAAACAGTTTGAATCACACTCATCAAAGCATGGTTAATGTTGTTATACACCCATAAGGTGTAATAGATACAATGAGTACAATTAGTTATTGGAAAACAATATTATTTCTCCCGAGCTCATGACAACAATAACGTTAACATAGAAATCAACCGTGTATGACATTGAGGAGCTTTGAGAGAACAAATGTCCCCGTGGAATCAAGGTAACTTGGCCAATGTTACCCATTAAGTCAAATATAGTGCCATATTGTACCAAAAAGTTATATGGCATACCAACGAAGTCATACACCCGATAATATCTATCTACAATAATCGACGATTCCACGTCGCAAGTGACTAATAGGTCTTCAATGAGTAAGAAAAATTGGCAGTAAAGGTGACATTAGGCAATAATAAATCACAGTGATACATATAGTTGGAAAAACACTTGCATTCATGGTTTAAGCATGTATCCCCCTCGCGGGTTTATAAAATATTCAAAAGATTTAAAATGCGAGGCTATGAACTCACCTTAACAGGGAAATCTGATTAGATGCAAAAGAATATCCGTTGAAACGTAAAGCCATTGTCACACAACTTGGGTAAATATGTCAGCTTAGATGGTGTGAATGTTTATGTATTCAAACAACTTTGATGAAAGTTTAACATCATCCAACTAGTTGATTTATTAATTTATGAAATAATGTATCACTGTTCGGTATGCTATCATAATTTAGAGGTCATCAGTAGAACGTTTGAGACTATGAGACACTTTACATCGTAAATCCAAGCAACTCGACAAAACGTATAGCCCAAATGAAACCCTCAAACATGAAAATTCCCTAGTACGCGATAGCATTAAAAATGAAGTTTTCTTCAAAAGCCTAGTCGATGATAAATTAGTTAATTATATAACGTAATGTTTTTATAATGCGTCGTCGAATTCCCCGATTGATTAAATAATGATAAATGTTCGTGGTTTTAATGAAAATCAAGTCTTATAATAGTAATTTATATTTTATAATACAACAATACTTTCATTTTATACCTTTTAAGATATGCAAAAAAGGCAATAAATACCATTGGTTATAAAATTTATACAAGGTTATAGTCCACTTTATAGAAAAAAGTATAAAAATTAAAACCATTAACTCTTATAAACTTGGCAAAAACAACCCCTCATAGTTGATAACTATAAGAAAATTGGCAGAAATAACTCTTGTAGCTTGTTATTTTTTTAAAATGCTTACAAGATTATACCTTGCATGAGTTTCGATTTACAAAAGAAGTCCAAAAAGCCATGCAAGCTTATTTATTGGATTCAACACGAGTTTGCGAGCAGGTTATAGCTTATAGAATACAGCAAAAATAAAAAGTTTTTCTAAACGTGCTCAAATTTATGACAAAGGGCTTGTGATTGAAAAAAAATCAAAGACGAGGTATGTATTTAAGGGTTTAAAAACATCGAATGGGTTGATGTTTTAAGGCTCTTAGCAAAGAGTTTCCCTTCATGATCTAATAGAAGTTTATGAAACAATCTAAAACGTAGCAAAGACCTTATAGGACGAGTATAAAAAGCTTAAACTTGAAATTGGTCGAAATTAGGTTTTTTGGTTCGTGTAGCTTGGAGACGAGTTCTATGGCTTCTTCCTCAGAATCCTTGGTTTCTAAACACACCTTGGGACTTCTATACTTCTGCTAGTGCAAGGCTAGGCAATTGATTTTGAGTGGGAAGTGGTTCTTTTAAGAATGAATGAAAAGTGATGTGTTTTGGTTCTTCGACCTATTTAACTAGCAAGAACTAACTTGTGCCCAATTTCTCTAGCTTGATTGTTGGAACTTATTTAAACTAATTAGTGATTCCATGGCAGCTACTAAGGCGGTAGACTAAGGAAGCTAGGGAGTGACTATAGTTCACACACTAAGTGATAGCATAGCAAGGTGGAAGGAGATGGAGAAGTTAGGGTGATGACTAGGGGTTTTGTAGACTTGGTGGCCAATTGACTTGACAGGTGGTGATGGGAGGTGCTTGTAAGGGCTGAGAGTGATGGTGATGTAAGTGGCGTGAGGTCATGGTAATGAAGGGGTGTTGAGTCAAGAGGAGCATGAGGTGTTTATTAGTTTTAGACAGGTTGTTTTGGACAACCAACAATCAGTCTGGTAATTTGGGTGCCATTTACAAACCGTAATTCCGATCAACCTCAAACCAGTAAGCATGGTTAGATATTTGAGTCCTCTACAACTTTTAGTATTTACAATTCAGGGTTACTAATAACAAAATCTGAGATAACATCCATTTTATTTATAGGTGGTGCAAATTTGAAGCCCCTTTGCCCATTTCGCTATAACTAATTCAATTCGTAAAGTTCCGAATCGCGGGGTATATACAATTGGAACAAATGATCACAAGACATAGGGGCTACAACTACGTATTTTCTCATAATACCCAGAACCTACTGATTTTTGCCCAGATCTTATGTTTTATTAACGGATCAGATTCTGAAAACTATGAACTAGTATTTAACAGGTGATCTAATGGCGGTTGCATGCGTTTTTATAATTTTGTTGTTTAGGGTTATATGAATTAGGGTTTAGATGTTTAGGTATTAGATTAGGGTTTAGGTAGTTTGTGCATTAGTGTTTGTACCTTGTGTTAAAGTGGTGGTAAGATATAAACATGATTTAGGAGGTAAAATGACCTAGTTTGTATTTCATGCACAATTGACTTGTACATTAAGCTTTAGAAGGTTGTACTACGGTAGGAGGGGAAAACATATTCAAAAGTTTGGCATTGGAAAACTTGTACACATGCTTAGAAACATTGTACACTTGGTTTTGACGATGTACAAAGGGTTTTCTTGGAATGAAACGTAACGTATAAGCTTGTTTAGGAATAACATGTAAATGGTACGTTAAATGGATAACGTACATGGTAAAAATGATATTTAAACATAGACTTGACATATTAGGATGTTTACATAATGTAAACATAGTTGTAGTTGGCATTGGTTGTTGCGTGAGCTCGTTTACTTTAGTTATGTAAACTATGTTACATAATGGAATAAAGCAGACAAAAAATTCCCTGTAAAAAGGGTGGTAATACTTTAAGTAGAGGGGGGATGGGGGGGGGTGGATAGTACATTGCCTCTAATTTAATATAATGATAGTTTACATTGATGAAAAATTGCGTGTTGTTAAAACTTTACTGTACTCAATAACACATACCCCATATTCTATTGGTCTGAATACGCCGAATAGGTTTGTTGAATGCCAGTTATCGCCGTATAGAGTTTCACAGGAATACACGCCAAATGTTTGTAGAAATAATACGCCCGTTTATGACTTGAAACTCAAATATTAATGCTGTTCCTGATCATACGTTTATAACGTCGTATCCAACTGGTGGAATACGGCGTATCAGGTATCATTCATAAACAGAATACTATTTAAACAAATTAAATACAAATTTACAAACAAACCAAATTTAAACACACATGCGAATAAATACAAATAAGATTTAAATAGAAATTAGATTACCCTAAATCTATATAAAGGTTTAGAAAGACTGATAAGGATAAGTTTTAATAAATTCTTCACTCCCCGACCAAAACAGTGCGGCTGCCAAAAACCTGATTGCTGCCGTGTAGGGTCAAATTATTTTGATTATCAAGTTATTTAAATATATATTTAGCCCACAAACCTAAAACAACACTTTCTTAACGGACAAGTACACCAGTCAATGATGGAGTTTTTAGAGAGCGATAAATAGGAGTCGAACACTAAGAGTGGAAATTTTAAATCCTATAATTCTATCAGTATTTTAAATTATGATTATTTACTGGTTAAACCTATGCTATATACGTTTTCAATTGTATAAGGAGGGTTTTCATCCTTAAGAGACAGGCACATTTTGGTGGAAATCAATAACCAAATTCAATACACAATAACACAAAAGAGAAGAATTAGAAGATAGAAAAACAGCGGTACAACCAAAATGATAGAAAATCAGTATAGCCAATTAAATCCGGTATACAATGCGGTTTGTTTGTTTTAGTGCAATGGAATTACACGTATCTCTAAGCGCATATCCTTCTTAAGACTAGGCGGAGACAGTCACTAGACCTAACCTGATAATCTGTCACAATTTAAACGTATCCGCATAAAGCATCCTTTAGTTTTCATTCTAATCTATCTTAGAGAACTTAAATAGTGGTGATCCTTGTAATAAAACCCTAACCCAACGGGACTTTACAACTTAATTGTTTTGATGGTAGTGCCCTATTCCAATCTTTATCATAAATTTAAAAGCATGATTGCTGAAGCATAAACGGTCACCTAACCGGTCCAACTAAACTCATAATTCAAAAAAGACCAAAAGATAGAAACTGTTATTTGTGATCCTATTGGTCCAGACATACGAAACACATAGTGGTAGAGCTATTCCAAAGGGTATCACGATACTTGTAAGTATCACTAGAGCCCAGTTAAAATGCTATGTCGATAATCCAAATACATGAACAAGTATAAGTGATAAAACAAAATTTAAAACAATCACACCGATAAATTAACAAATCGATTTCTTTAAAAAACAAACCACAACATTAACTTTCAATTAAGACATGGGCTAATACCCGAGGGTATTAGCCTACAACCATATTAATTATACAAGTGTAAATCAAACAATTTTAAAATCGAACGATTCAAAAGTAAGAATCTACAAAATAGTCTTCTATGGAATTCGTGATCGAATGCTGACCTTGTAGCCTGACTCTTCTCTTCTGAAATTCCTTCAGTGAGTATGGTAATATGATATTGCACACTAAAAACCTGTTTTTGAGTCTTCTATTTATAGTTGCTAAAAAATACTCGATACGCCGTATCTAGCAGGCGTTGACTACGGCGCGTAAGGGCTGGATCCTTAGAGTGAGCGCTCCACTTGTAAAAAATCTTTGATATCATTCCAAATTACTTGATTCTTACTGCTACATCTTCGAATAGTTATCTTCATGGATACATCGTATGTAGACAAAGTGAATACGCCGTATTAGGAATTGGTGAAACGCGTTTTCTTGTGAAGTCTTGGCGCAAATACGCCGTATCTCTTTAGTTGGATACGGCGTACTGGTGAAAATTCAGAAATCTTCAAATGTCTTCGTTTTAGCTCCAAATTATGAGCCTTTTAGCGTGTCTACACAAAACACTCCTGAATTACTGCACTTATCAACTTTAAAGCAATTAAGTACCAAAATAACATGCAATAATTTATATGAAAAGTAAGGCAAAACAGATAGGATATAATATATAATAAAGTACGTTATTTGATGTCATCACACACCTTGAGGCTGATGAGGCTGCAATAGATAGGGATGTTGAGGATGGGATTGATGCAGGTATTGATATAGAGGTCGATGTTGGGGTTGATGTAGAGGACGAGTGATTGTGTCATTGTGTAGGTGTTATTTTATGTATCAAGTATCCTTTACTATTTTATTATCAAGTAGACTATACCTAACAACCAACACTTTACCTGAGCATTGTACCCTGTCAGATAGGATTTTTATTGGTAATAGGTGGTACGATCATTCTAAGAGCAAGAGCGTAAATCCCAATTCTATAGTATTTTAGTTCTATACTATGTTAACACCTAAAACAATGCAAAAGGGGGTTTCAGCCTAGAGACTGCAACGGTTTTGATGACAAGTAAAGCAATAACACTACACAAGAAGACAAACAAACGATAGAGAAGCGGTCAAGAAACTAAAGCGTAAGGAAATGTTCAACCTGAATACTGATAAAACGCAGGTTTTGTGTTTATTAGTGCAAATGATATGACTTTCTCACGAAAGGCAAATCATATCCTAGACTTAGCGGGTACATCTTCTTAAGACCTAACAACCTAATTTCCCTGTCACAATTAGATGCATCGCATAAAGCTTCCTTACGTTGATTATAATCTAGTCTTAGGAACTAAATGTTAATGGTGCACTTACAAAAACCCTAGCTCATCGAGACTTTACCCCACTTACTCACTGCTTAAACCGGCTCTTTATATACAGTAGTCCACTGTCCGATGTCCTTACCAATGGAATAAGAATGTACCATATGATACCAAAGGTCACCTTATGTCCAACTAAGCCACCTAATCTAAAGCAGTGAAAGGATCAATATTTGAGTGATCCTAAGATTCTAAGGTATAGTAAATTGCAATATGAGAGCTATCTCGATCATTATCCCTATCCCATACACACCAAAAGTTGCAGTCATAATATGAATGGACTAGAACCCATTGAACTGATAGGTATTGCATACTTAACATGTAAAACAAGAGTAGTATTTGATAAACAATAAACAACAATCAACGATAAATTAAGCAATCAGATAAACAAACCAAAGATTAGATCTTTATAACATGTGCTGATAACCTTTAAGGTATCGCGATTAGACATCATGTAAAAATACACCAACTGTATTGAATATATGAAGATTAAAAATAAAGAAAACCTCAATCGAATAACAGCGTAATCGTATCGCGAAGATGTATAAGAGTATTCCTATGATCTTGAGGCTCTTTTTTTGACCTTCTATGACTCTTGTCTACACTGGTCGAATCTTGGTGATTAGGATTAAACTTGCATACCTAAAACATGATAGGTCGATCGATACGGCCGTATCCCCGAGTGGATAGGGCGTATTGAGCTTCTGAAGTAAGGACACGTTTGATATCTTTCCAGAAGCTTCGTGTAAAATAAATCTTTGAATAACGGGCTATTGCTTGTCCTGGATAATGGCGTATTGGACTTTATTTTCTTTGTGGTCAATTGGAGTCAGTGCAGCACGGATACACGTACTTCCTTGATGAGTACGTGTATTGGTCTTCAGAATAGTAATCCTTCGAAAATTTCTATATTTAAGCACTAGGTCATTCAGTAAACGTTTGAGGAGCTAGGGCACTTTAAATCGTAAACCCAACAACTCAGTCAGAACGTAATACCAAGATGAAACCTCTTAATATGAAGCTCCCTAGTATTGTGATACGATATAATCGATTTTAAGCGTTTTGATCAATATCTAGAAATGATAAGCACGACAAGCGTTAATTAAAGTTATGTCTTGTAATGTTTTGAACAAGTTTTTATACTTTTTCAAAATGTTACATTTTAGACCCTTGAGAATGAAAAATGGCAAAATATACCCTTGGAGTTTGCACTTTTACGAGTTTGGTCCTTCAAGTTTAAAAGATATACAAAGTAAACCTTGCACTTTGGAAAGTGACATAATAGACCCCCGTAGTAATAACTTTAGAAATATGGCAAAAATAGTCCTTGTACTTATTAGTTTTCAAAAGTTACGGTATATACCCCTTGCATGGAAATGATTTACAAAACAAGTCCAAAATCCATAATAATGATATTTTTCAATATGAAAAGTAATTTACAGGTTATAGCTTATTAATATAAGCTAAAATATGAAGATTTAACATAATGAAAGTTTAAAATAACGATTCATTAAGCAAGGAAGCAAAACGGGTCATATTAGGGTTTTAAAACGTAAACGCGCGGGTTTTAAGTTAAAATTCCTTCAAGACTTGATAAAGTTGTTATATTAACATTAGTTAAGCATGTTAGGATAGATTATAACAATAGTTAATCATTATAACATTAAGTTTTAAGAAAAACATAAAATTAGGGTTTCGGGTGTACGGTTTTGGATCAAAATGAAAAATGAGTATGAATTGAGTTATAAAACTTTAACAATAGTATATTTAGGATCATATGAACATTATAAGAGTGTAGGATCAGGTATGAAGATCATAGAACCTGGATTTGAGCTTATAGCTTGAAAATGGGTCGAAATCGGGACTTTTAGCTTCGTACGCCTAGAATAGCGACTCTTGGGCTCTTTTTCTTGGTTTCTTTTGCTTCACTTCTGTTCTTGAGACTTGTTAGTACCTCTTAGGATCTTCTAAGAGCAAAGGATTGCTACTATTAAGGGTTATAGAGGTGGAAGTGGGGGATGAGTTCAAATGAAGAGTTTATGGCTCTATTTATACTTGAAATGAGCTTGGAGGCCAAGGGAGGTTTTGTGATCAGGTTAGGACATGTATGAAGTCTATAGGATTTTTATGAGAGGCTATGAGATGAGTTGTATAAGCTAGAAACTAGCTTTGAGGTGTTGGCTTGCCCTTTTGATGTCACGGCTAAAGAAAGAAAGAAAAGAGACCATGTGGCTAATTTTTGTACTATAAATGAAGAATATATTTAGGAGAGGTGCTTGTAAGAAGCTTAGGAAGAGAGGTGCTTGTCATTGAGGTGCTTGGTTGCAAGAAAAACTTTCAAAATGGGTCAAATTGCAAAGGTTTGGGGTTTTGGGTACTTTAGGGCTCAATTAGGGTTTTCTAGCTTGTAATTCATGTACATTTGATTTGTAATGATAGATATATGTTCACAAGACTTGTATTAAGGAATAATAACAAGAATTGATAGGTGGTTTGGGTTTAAAATGGGTGAAAACGAGTAAACGGGTCAAAAGTTCCAATTAGGGCACAATTAGGGTTTCTTGGATTTGATTTGAATATAGTTGAAGTAAAATGATGAAATGATGATAGAATATGATTGATAATGTTGTAAATTAAGTTATTACAACTTATTTGAGTGTTTTTTTGGGTTTACAATAGATAAAAATCAAGAAACGAGTCATGGTTTAGAAACTAGCTCGGTTTAGGGTTTCTGGTTTTTGAATTAGGGTTTTGAGTGTAAAAATATGTATGAGAGCTTTTAATGACTTGTACTTTGACTTGGAGGGAGTTTATATTTCAAATGAGATATTATATTACTTGTACATATGCTTTAGTATCTTGTACATTCACTTTAGATGTTAACTCTTCATGAAATTAGGGTTTAAAGGTATACGATAATGGTTTAAAGCCAGTTTTGATATAACGTTGCAAATGGTACATTATATGAGTAATGTACTTTGTAGAAATGATATTATGATATTGACTTGACATATTATGATGTTTGCTTGACATATATGAGGATAGGATTGCCATAGGTAGGTTGCGTGAGCTCGTTAACTTTAGTTATGCAAGATACATTGCATATTGAGATATTGGCAAAGCAAGTAATGTAATAAAGCGAAAAAAATTTCCTTGAAAAAGGTGGTTCATATATAATAGATAGATAGTACATTGTATCTAACTTAATAGATGGATATTTACATTGATGAAAATTTTACTTTAGAAATGTAAAACTTATTGACAACGTAATGGAATGGAATGAAACGAGAAAAAATTATCCGCTGTGAAAAGTATACAACTTAAATAAAGAGAGTAATAGTAAATATTACATTGATGAAATACTTGAAAATTACGGGCTGTTATAAATACGCCGTATCCATTCCGTAGGATACGTCATATTGATACTTGTATACGTTGTATTCATTTAATGAATATGTCGTATAAACTGTGCTGAAAATAAAGACTGGATAACGTCCAGATTGTCAATACGCCGTATCCATAGGGTTTGGATACGACGTATAGAAAATCTGGGAATACAGACTCGATAAAATTGAAAATAAATTCCGGGTTGTCTCTCGGCAAGCACTTTTGTTTACAAAAAAGTCTTTAAGTTAGACTTGCCCCAATTTATTCCCATCCTTATAAAACAATTTAGGGTCGAACGGGATGCCAAATGGCACATACAAATTCTTGATTAGGAAAATGAATGACATCCCTTTGGTAAGATGATTCCAAGTCATGATATTAAAATTTAATCCCTTGATAAAAGTTTTAGTTTTGAAAAATTTATTAGATGTATCATGACTTGTTTTCAAAAGCTTATTTGACCCATGTGAATAGGCACCAACATCGGTATTTATTAAATCAGGTAATGGTTTGACAGATAAATCCTCCGAAGAGTGTTCAATATTGACTTTATCATCATCATTTTCCTCATCCGATTTTGAATCATCAGGCTAAATTACGTTAAAAGAAAACAGATCATTAAAGTATAAAACGTTTTGTTCCTCTTCATCACATTCAGACAATGATGTTTCATCTATATGCCGAGGATTTAAAATCGGTTCAGTTAATAAATCTAATTTGGACGTTTGAGCATCATTGTAAACAATGGCTAGAAATTCATTCTCGAAATCTTTAAAGAAGTCTAAATAATCAAAATAACTGATCATAGGCTTGGGTGATGGAAACAAAGGCATATTGACTTTATCACCATCATTTTCTGAATCCGTTTTTAAATCATTGACATAAATTATTTTGTAAGAAAATGATTTTTTGTCGAAAATTATCATGCAATCTTTATCGTCGGATTCGTCAAATGATATTCTAAAGTTGATTTCATCGTTGTTAAGAGAACTTACCGTAGGCTCACACGAGAGTGTTGTTTCAGATGTTAACGTGATACTTCTATAGAACCATTAAAATTGTATCATGAAATGGGATATTTTGGTAATTATACTTTTTAAGGTTGTATTATTATGGTAATTTAGTGATAAGCGCCATCTCATTAGAAAAAAATGTCAGCATAAGCAAGAAACCGGCTATAGGATACTTAAACTATCAAACCATTCCTAGCCGGTTTGAATCTGTGTGGCGGTGGGCTCAAAACATGTAGATTAGTCGCCCAAAAGGTCAGAAACCATGGTTACCGAAAAAAGATCAGACCATCCCAATTTAGAGAAGTATAATTGCTAAGTTGGGATACTGTTTAGTATAATTACCAAAATGGACCACCATGTGTGTTGCTATAGATATCTACTGCGGGTAGCCAAGTTTAATTTGCTTTTGTGAATGTCATTGCAGCAATTGCAGCAAGCAATTCTCAAGACACAGAAAAATGAGAAAATTGAGGTCGTAAAGGATACCCGATGGTAATCTATTAGTCTCACTTACAAATATAGACGTTACTTTGTAGATTTAACGTGCTCTTTTTAAATATCCGTACACATATATGTTCACTCTTTATAGTTATTTCACATCTATGATCGTTACGGGATGTTATTTAAAAAAAAACTTTAAGTTTAGTCTATCTTTTTGAGAGATGGGCACAGCTTATAGTTTCCAACTGATTTTATTTGTGTTGTTTTGCAGATCAAATAATGCATAGTTTTGTTATGATATAATCATTTTCTACACCCGGTTAGTTCCATTGATTTCAGTTTTTTATAAATTTTATTGGTTAACGAGTATGGTAATTTCTTATAATATAGGGGTTTCGGTTTTTATTTTACCAAAAACTTGCTTTACTCATGTGTAATAATTTTTTAGTAGCTGCTTTTGACACATAGCAGATGCTAGAGTGCATGGAAAGCTTTCAAAAAGGAAAAACTCTCTCATTTCACCCATCAAAGAGTATGTCTAAAAAAAATAAAATACAGTCCACACTAGAATTTTTAGCGCGATTTCTACACTTATTTTAGGTATGATGATCTATGTTTCTGTAATTATTTTGCGTATATGGATTGCTTTGTCAGGTACTTTCTTAATGTATGTTATATTTTGCATTTTAGGTGCCTTTTATGATTTATTTATGTTTTGCATTTTAGTAAAACGCAACATGACCCTAACCCATTGGCCATTAGTGATGTAATCAGTTTTAGCTTAACCCACTCATGTTAAACATATTTGACAACTTTACGCATCAATTGTTTATGAACTGTTAGAAACTGTTTGCGTACATAATAGCGTATGTTACTATCAATTATGTTTTTTGTGTATTACGTGAAAAGAGTTTGTTAATTGTATAATTGTCCAGTCAGAAGTCTAAGTGAATTATGATCACTCAAAATACAAGTGTGATTACCTCAGATTATCATTTTTAGCTTTGCTTCAAGGGACCGTGATGAAGTAGCAGAAATGGAGGCGAGGACATGTTGCGGATATTAAAGTGTTCAACAAACCGATAAGAAATTCTTTTGTTTTTTCTTCTATTCAATCTACATTTGTATGTATCGACCTCACCCATCATCCCGAAACAAATAAGATCGGTTCAATTTGGTAAATGACGTTCGGTAACCGTCCCACAGCGGAACGCGGGTAAACCTACTTGTTAGTTATATAGTTGGTAAAAATAGACATTTTTTTTACAAAATCAATGTATATCGAAGCTATGATATTGTTTGCGAATGAGACATTATTTCATATCTCAATCGTTACTCTCACCATAATAAAATAAACGTACCAGACATAGAAGCTCTTTCTGAAAAGTAAAACTATTGCTCCCCTCTTTTATAAATGAATGTTTCATATTTCTATTTGTGTTATAAAACAAGGGTGTAAGCCTGTGCTCCGCTGCGGGATGGTTTGCATATGCGAGTTTTATATTCCAGCCTGCAACACCAATATCAATCAACTGAATTACTACATAAATAAAAAGAAAATATAGTTTTCTCCTTTCAAAAAGAAAATTTAGAAAGCAAGTACCAGTAACTAATAAGTTGATGATATCCTAAATCATTAATCACTGCATAAGCCTTAGCTAACTGCCATATGGTTCCTTGGTCGCCATCCTCGAAAGGTGTAAAGACCTCGCTGGTGCAGCCTTTGTGGTATGGTTCTACTAACCTGTTAACGGTGAAACATTACTCTTATCAATAAGATAATTAAATATTCTAGTATAATTGAGATTGGTTGAACATACCTAAACTGTAAGAAGCATCTTCAGTTCTTATGCATTCCCTGTGTTATTTTCTTTATAACTCCATACATTATTTACTAAAAATTGGTCATATCGTGGTTTCATAAGTAGACAGCCAACATCAATTGCTTCTTCCTCTAAAGAATGGTATATAGATTCTTCTTCAGCCTGTAAAAAAGATCATCAGAAGAAAACGTAAAATAAGAAATAATGCCGGCGAAATTCTCTGTTTTTAGTATTATGGTATCCTACAGCATCCAACATCGAGATAGGGTTGAACGTACAAATAACCAACACACTGTCACCATTTGCATCAATAATCATCAAAAGAAGATTGAGGCAGAAATAATTGATATGCTGATTGACTGCTTATTGGACACATGTATGCATTTTAAGAGCCAATATTAAGGATCAATGTCTAAAATCAAGCATGCATAAACGAAGTCCTGGTTTTCACACTCAAAGGTTTGAAAGAGCATATCACACAGCTAAGAAGGAATTTGGTTTGCGCTAAAGAATCACTATGGGTTTGGGGGTTATAGAGTAGGGCTAATTTTATGGGTATCAAACACATACCCTTACAACAAACATATTGAAACGCTATCAAGCCTGAATCCTCCAGCAAAAACAAACCCCAAGACTTTGAGTATAAAGTTTGTAGTTCTTCTAAGCATACTCATGATTGTTTAGCGTTTACTATTCTTTTAATAAATAAAAATGAGCACAGATATGTCAAATGATTCTGGTCCTGAAGCGGAATGAGAAATGTGTCATCTTTTGATTATAAGCATATTGCTTATAGTGTCACTTTTGATCTTTTAACTACAAACAATTCATTTGGACTGATCTTACCACTTATGTGGTGCAAAACCTGTAATGTTATCTCGTATTATAATAAAAAAAAAAACATAATAACATGTCTGACCTGTTTGAGCATACTAAATTCGGCATTTATTAGTTATCCTCCCAACCCATATTGCCACCTATAATATGGCTTTGTACACTTTAGAGATATAGAGTACATATCCTCGATTCTAATCAACTTCCCACCACATATAGATTTTACTTTAACAAATTAAATATTTCCATTAATATTGTCCTATTTGTATGTGTGATAAGAAATGATAATGTGATTGTGGATCATGTTTGGTAGTTTACTTACAAGAGTAAGGAGGGTAAAATCCACAACATGGAAACTCATAGAAATATAAAGATAATGTAAGATGAAAAATTGAGAACGGCGATAAAATAATGGTGACAACTGAAAATTGATCACAAACATGTAAAAAAAACTAAAATTATAACACATTAAGTATGCAATTCTATAGTTTACAAATAAAGCTTGTGGGTTACTATTTGAGAACAACAACATCCCGACAACACAAAAACAAAAAAAACAGTCCAATAGCTTATTGGCTAAAATTATCTTGGTGTCCTCAACGATGAGGCAAATTACTTTTGCCTGAATGTGGGATTAGCATATTTAGAGGACGCGTTGGCATTGACAGATAACATCTTTCCCTAACAATTATTTTGCAAACCCAATTTTCTAATCTAAGTGATAGTACTTCCTAACTGAAAGAAGATATGGGCATTTGCTACAATCTAGCTTTTCTCACAATCAATAACTTCGAGAAGTGAAATACTCATAGAAAAAAAGATATAAAAAAATGAACAACAATAATAAATATTAACTATGGAAAGAAAAGGTATAAAGAAGAAAAAATCACCTTCAGTGTGAAGGAAGATGGAGCCTGTAGACGGATTTTGGAGAGACTGTGTGACCCCAACAATGCTGCCATTAACAGCATCAGCAAAATTAGTCGAGAGACGTGGTCTTACATTTCATGCACCAAGGTGAGGCTGAACTTGGAAGACATCAACATCGAGATTTGTGAAGGCGATGCATTTCCCACAACCTGAAGCAGGTCCCTTCACGTCTGATGCTATTCCTGAAAAATATAGCGGGTAAAAAGAAAAGAAGAAATTCAGACAATCTGTCTGAAAATTTCAATTTAAAAACAACGGATACATTTCACATACCTTTCAAGGTTGTCGGACGCATGCAAGTGTTCTGTATCTAACCTCTTTGAGACTGTGACCTGATATTCGTGGTGAAGAAAGCAAAAAAGCTTAAACAAAGATTGGCAATATCATAAGCAAAAAAGAAGCACATGAGTTACACAAACCTTTAACAATGGCGTTGTGCACATAAGTTACACAAACCTTTAATAATTGCATTGTGTTGAACACCGTCATCGCAAGTCATGTGAGCTTGTGGTTTTGACGTTTGAATATGTGAAGCCCAATCAACCTCAGCCGGCTATTGAGAAGCTTCTGAGAATATCGGTGTTTGAGCAAAGAATGTGAGAAAACCAGTCTTATTAAATCCTGCGAAAAAAACAACTTAAGGTAGTTGGAGAAAAGCATTAAATAAAAATTATGGTTACCTTCCGATGCAAACATATGATGACCTTCACGTTTATTCCAACTTTCCGAGTTCTAACTATACGAAGGTAGATATTGAAAACCATCGGTCGATATGTGTTCAGCCGGTGTATAAATGCCTACTCTCGGTCTAGCACGCCTCTGAGGAGACTAATCGATAGTGGTAACCACGACGTAGAGAAACTACTATTACCCTCAAGATCTAATACTCGTTTGGTAACATTTTGATTAAAAAACCTAACATCCTTTTCTACATGGCTAGATTCGAAGTTAACAGAAACAGGGCGCGGTTGGTTATCAGGCGGCCTAAGACTTCTATTTTCAGATTGAGCTCTTTCTTTTCCTTTCATTTTTGGATATACCAACACAGCCACAAATGAGTCGAGAAACCAGACGTAAAAAAGCTACACGTGTCAGTAAACTTGTTGCTCCATTATCTATGCCCGCTGAATTTCGTACCTAAAAGAATTAAACAAAGTTTTATCAACAATGGACATTAAAGACCAATGGATGCATTTATCGAGGCTCTAATTTTGTTACTTACTAAGGCTACTGCAGCGTGAGTTATATGGAGTACCAAGTATATCAATAATAAAATAACAGAATAAATACACAATGGCTGCAAATTCACCAATTTACCCTACCACGACGGCAAATTCTACCACTACAGCCTCTTATTGTAGTGAAACAGTGATGGAGAAAACTAAAACTTCAAGTATATTTAGAAAATGCAATTCAACGAAAAACAAAGTGAGTGAAAAGTTCTCATTATTTATCATTTATCATACAACTTTCTATCATGCATAAATATAAAGGACGAATGTAATTACGAACCGGCACCAATTACATTCCACGATACTTAGTTCCAACATGTATGTATGTCTCGTGAAAGTCCCTTTATATGAATGCAATGTTTGAAAACGGTTATAGTCCAGCAAAAACATTTGACCTGGTTCTCTATAACCTTGGCTTTGATACCAATCTGTAACACCCCCAAAATGGATCGCAGCGGAATATGGGTCTGAGGGTGGTACTTCATAGATCAATAACACAAGATATATATAAGAACGACCAAAAAGTCGTTTAAAACCGATACATTGGATTTAGCAAAGTATTTGTTACAAAAGCCCGAAGCTTCACTTGTTCAAAATACAAATTACAAAGATTCTAGTTCATAACAAATGTTTCCTAAAATGTAATGCAACCAAATCTTTATGCATGTGACATCCAAAATATAACCACCAATGTATCCCTTGTACCTCGTGCCTTATTGACCTCCTGAAAAACATTGCTTTAAAACGTCAACAATAATGTTGGTGAATTCATAGGTTTGTAAAATGTATAATGTAGGACCGCAAGATTTTCCCCATGATAATGCAACAGATGCAAACATCATAAAATGTGATTACGTTTCCCTAAGCTCATGACACTGAAGCTCGACATGTATGAATTGCAATATAAATTGTCAACATTGCCCGTGATGATGTTCTAACCCACAACATCCCAAATTCGACATGGTATACGTTTGTTGTCCGGCTTATCGGCACAGTGAGCATGACTTACCCGAACGGGGATGTCAAACCCAAATAGATCTATTTATAACATTCGCGCTCACAACAAGTAATTGACAGTTCATGATAATGGGCTCAGAGGGTTATCGCTACTTAGGCAAACACGTAATCGTAATGTAAAATGTTCACTTGCGTCTAATTGTAAAACATGCATATGTTTCTCACCCCAAAACATGTAAATCGTTATAAATGTAAAACGTGGGGCTATGAACTCACCTCGAGTGGATGAGTTAACAATGTAAATCGAATGCGTGAAAATGCGTCACAAATACGCCCGAATGCAACCTAATTAATTATAGGTCGTATGAGTACTAAGTACTTTGAATAACTAATACCATATATAATTATATATAGCTACATCATCATCTAATCGTATTAGTGAAATCATATTTATAAGGTGAAAACGCTTATAAATATCTCCTTAGTGAAAACGGCGTAACTTTCTCGTTTTAAGTTCGTTTCTTACGTTTCTTATGTTCACGCTTTCGTATTAAGACGAGGTATCAAAATATTACATTTTCATATTTTTAACCAACTGGTGAACAGTAATTTTTACTGTTCATACACTTTTACAAATTTATTTTTATAAAATTAGTTATCGTAAACCTGTAAACGTCGTATTTTATTCGTTTTAACTCTATTTTTAGTGATTCTTTCGAGCACGTCTTCGTAATTAAAGGTTCTATCTAATTAATGATGTTTTGAAAATAAAAATACCTAATGTGAACAGTAACTTTTATAAAATTATTTATTATCGTAAACTTACGAAATTCATAACTCATTCGTTATTGATCCAAAAATTATGATTCTTAATGTTTTGGAATTCTAAAATTATATACTATCTGAGAAAAATAACCAACATTT
>BQNB010039198.1:25839-48228 GCA_026074375.1 Tanacetum coccineum | reverse complement strand
AGCTGCTAAATCGGACACCAAAAGAAATTGCCAATTCGGAAGTTGCTAATTCGGGTACCACTAGAGAGCTGCTAATTCGGATACTGCTACAGACTGCGAATTCAACACAAGGAAATTGCAAATTCGAATACCACTAGAAGCTGCAAATTCGGATACTACTATAAACTGCAAATTCGGATACACAAGAAAATTTCCAAATTCGAATAGAACAAGAAACTGCAAATTCGTACAACACACGGACGAAACTCAAAATTTTTAAAACACAAAAAGATACCCTTTTGATTGTTTTTTCCTAAAATTTCTTGTACAACTAGAATTCTTAAACCTATAGGTACCTTAAAAATGACAACTTTTTGGTTTTTAAACCAAAAATTTTAAAATCAAGATTTGTACTTTATAAGGTTTTTTGAAGACAAAAGATGAACAAAAATGAGTTTTTCTTTGATCCTATATCCAAAGATACTAGATCAAATTTACCTAGGTAAATGACCTTTTAGTGTATAAGTGAGCTTTGAATACAAGAGAAAAGAAAAAGACGCGTATAAAAAAAACAAACCAAAAAGAAAAAGAAAAAAAACACAAGAACTAAGCAAATCACTCCATGGCTCTTGATACCAATTGTAGAATACAAGTAATCTTTGATATATGAATCAAGAACTAGAGAGAGAAAGTGGGAGTAGGGATGTATTTTCTAGTGAGAGAAAGTAAAGAACATGAAATGCATTAAGTGAAATGAAACATACAACCAACCAACCAACCACCTTTCCAAGGCATAGAGAGGTGTATTTATAGTCCAAGGGTGGCCGGACATGGGCCTTATGAGGCTTTCCATGGGCCTTTGGGCCATATTAGCTTATAATCTAAACAGTGACTAACTACGGGCTTTGACTGGTTAATATTAGAAGTGACCGAATGTTAGACCTTAGGAGAATGGATGAAGATGATAAACAAATCAAACCCAAGTATTTAACCCTAAATACTTATCGAGAAACCCTAATTATATCTTAAGGACCCTAGTTTCTTCTTTGAATAAACCCTTGCTAAATCAACATCCAAGCTTTCAAATCACCTTGATATACCTTAGATATTACCCTTGATAACACTAGTATACTTATAATCTTTATAAAATAAAAACTATGGAAACCCTAATTGAGAAATTTGAGTCATGGGTTTTGCTAGGAAAACAAGAGAGAAAAGCTTGAGAGTTTACTTACAAATGAAAAGTGTGTGTGTTAAATCATCCTAGGACTTTCATTGTATAGTCCAAGTATTAGAAAACAACCTTAATCAAACCATGGATCAAGAGGTGGTTTTAAGGACAAGTTGTAAGGTGCTCTCCTCCTCCCTAAGAGGAGGGAACGACCAAACCAAGGGGGAAGGACACAAGACTTAACAATTTATAGAAAGTTAGGGTTTAAGGTTGTACATGGTAGGTTATTAGCTAGCATGATGTGCTACTAGTGGAGTATTAAGATTTTATTTGTGTGTTTATATCTTGTGAACCGGACATAGGGTTTAGAAGTATATAAATGTTTTAGTTTTTGGGTATTGGGTATAATAGTAGGTATTTGATGAAGTATAGATATGTATAGGTGCTTCCGTGTATACATAAATGTATTTTTTTAACCGATAAAAATAAAATATGAAAAGTTATAAATTATCTTCGTAATAATTATATAACACTTGCTTGACGTAAACTTTTATTTGTTTGATGTCTGTTTACGTTGAATGTTGATTTTTAGTTTACGTGATTTAACTAAACGATGAAAATTAAAAGTAAATGCGTAAAACCCTAAAAATAAATAATGGAAAGTATTAAGTGGTAAAATGACCTGAAATAATGGATTGTTACATATAGTAATTGTGTTACATTGTTAGTTGTGTGTTGCGAGTAATATTTAGTTATAGCTGCCGTCTCAGGTTCCGATCCAACATAAGCTAAATGAAGCTCAATCGAAACCACATTTCAAATTGGGTAATATGCAGCACACAACATAAATATTTAGTTATAGTGGTTGTTGCACTGTTAGTTGTTACAGTGTAAACATAACATCCAACATAATACGTCACATGTCCTAAATGTTAGCCACTAGCAGTCTGATGATCCAGAACTGGAAAAAAAATAAATAAGAAATACACTATTTAGTAACATGTGATTTAGTCGACGAGGTATATCATTTTCATGAAAGAAAACCTTTGCTATCTCAAAAGTTCCATATAATGAAATACTTGGTCGTTATAATGCATGAACCAAAGTGAAAAGCTGTGATTTTATACTATTATTTTGTTATTATGACATCAGATGATAGTTTATAGATTTCTAAAATGGTCATGTTCTCATCATTTATATGTATTTACTTGCAGAAGTTTTCAATTTCATATAGGGAAATGCCAAAAGACAGATATCTATGCTGAATTAAGGGGAAATGCCATAAACTTTAAGTTTTGATAAAAAAGGTGACTAATGATCGCAATTTATGGAGCTTCAGGAACTTTATAATGCTTAGCTAGTGAATACAAATTTAACTGTAAAGCTTGAGAAAACAGAAGTATGTTGTTACTCAAGCTCTTTTGTCCACAACAGTTATCTGATGCATCAGATCTTTTCTAGGAATGAAATAATCTTTTTCTTATTGCACCTTTAGAGAAAGCACTAAGAAAAACTCGATAACCTCGTGCTCCACAGCGGAGCGCGGGTTTAAAACCTAGTTATATACATTTTTCAGGAAGTGAATTCTAACTCTCACAAAACAAAGATCGTCAAAAGTACATAAAAGGAATGTAACAATTAACGGTCTATAAGTTATTTATTGTTGTTTAAAAAATGAAATATTTTTCTTTAAAAAAATGAAAATGAGGTCTTCTAGCTTGATAGAAAAAATCAATAACCATAATTTGTCCATGTCATATTTGAACAACACAATGTAATATTTTCTATCCGGGATGTTGTGCATTAGTTAAAAGGCTCAAGTCAAAATTTGATTTGACTAAATAACATAATGCCATTTGCTTTGATCACGTATGAATGCTCTTAGTTGTTAAAATTCATAATCTTGACAACAATCAACTTGGTATGAATGATTTAAGTTATAAAAGCATGATATAAGGTATTTGAATCATAACTATAACTTATTTGGGCTAAACTTTTAACTTTTGATTCATTATTTACAATCATCTTCATTGTTTTGGAAGCTGGCACAACCACTCTTTTTACAGTATGAAAGCACCACAGTTTCGTCTCACACACATTATCAGTTTGTTCTTCAACAAAACATATAATGATTCATAAAACCGCACATTTCCAGGAATCTATACTCATTATCAACACCATATAAGTATCATCATACGCGAAAGTAGCATCCCATTTGTTGTATATTTATTCATCATCGTAGATATAAATGTTATATGGTCAATGATCCATTAATTCTCGTTTCTTTGTCCAAACCTGCGAGCACCATAGATATAAATATACACTTGCTACATCGACGGGCCTTTGGTTTATTCGTATCCATGAGATGGTTGCGTCCCCGACCTAGAGGTTTACGGTTCAAGTCCTGCAAGGGATGAAAGTGGCATTGTTGTAATTGTGTGAGAATATTTTCGTATATTGTAGTCTTGTGTATGAGTTTTCCTTTCTAATGAAAAATAAACACTATATACAATATTTCAAAAAATTATGGCGCTTATAAGTTAGTTAATTATTCTATACTCAGCTACATGAGAATAGACCAATTTGAGATTTTAGCTGTATTTTATACCCAATTGGCCAACTCATAAATTAGCTAACATGGAAACAGGTAAAACAGGTGAACACGTGAAACGTGTCAAAATTCTGACAAATATATTCATATGCATAAACCTATTTTGGTGCGTGATCAAATTAGAATATTAATTTTGCGTAGTAGTTTAACTATCGTGAAATCTTATCACACACAAAAAACAATCTGCCCCTCTAAACCTGCATTAAATGTTACTCCCCCCGTCTCAAAAATATTGTCGACAAAAAACACAGAGTTTAATAAAAGTACATTTATTACTGCTTTCTCTTTCTTACTTTTTGACAAAATAACAATTTTACCCTTAGCTAATTAATTAAACTCTTCTTTAAAGATTGTAATATTAATTTTAAACAAGGGTATTATAGTAAACTTGATCAAACTCCCTTATCTATTTTTAGTAGTGGACAATTAATTTGGGACATCCCAAAAAGGAAACATGGACAATAAAAATGAGACGGGGGGAGTACTATATGACCCATTATCTAACCCGTATAATTCACCCATTTTTCTATCTCTAAAAAGAGCCATGTCTGAGTGCATTGTTATGATTTATGGACTCAATAAGCTAATTTTTCCAGTATTTATAGTTGGAGGAAAAGTTTGTGCCGGATGATTATGCAACTCAATCTAATCTACTATATTTGAAGTTAGTTCGCAATTATTAACTTACTTTCTCCAAGTGTTATATATGCTTAGTTATTATCTGAACAACAAAAACTAACCAATTAGTTACGTACTTGATCATTACAATTATCATAAAATAAACCAAAATAAATATTACGGAAAACCTATAGCTATAGAACTTAAAGAACATGTACCTTGGTAATCATGTTGACGTTTTGGTCATATCAACATTGTAAATACTAAAGATACAATGCAAAGCTGTATTGAATTGATTATAAAACAAAGAGAATATAAGAGTATTTATAAGACAGAACTAACCTAACCCTAGAAACTAAACGGGCCTAAACAAGTGGGTCGGGCCTATAGGCCTTATTAGCTAACATCCACCCTCAAACTCACAATGTCGCAGCGATGAACATTGGGAGTTTGTCAAACATAAAATAAACAAAAACTAAAAAACAAACACAGAGCGGAGCGTCCCAGAGAGCAGACTCGGTGCTAGACGAAGTCTCAATCCGATGCAATCCAAACTGTAACAAGGCGACATTAGTTAAGTCTCAAACAGATGGATCAAAGTCATTGCAAAACCAAAATAAGAGCAACAAATATACAGAGATGAACGAAAGTAGATGAGGCAGGTGCAGAGCACAGAATCACACAAATACAGAGATGAACTAGAGCAGATTCAGATGGATGCAGATTCAGACGGATGCAGATTCAAACGGATACAGATTCAGATGGATGCAGATTCAGACGGATTCAAATGCAGAACAAACAAAACTGGGCGAAACCAAAACATGTTGTTGATGCCGAGATGCTACACATAACTACTCAAGACGCAGTCAAATTAGTTAAGACTATAACATCACCAACACAAAACTAATGCCAATACCAATACCAATATCGATACCAATACCAATGCCGATGTCAATTCTAATACTAGTACCAACCAAACAAAAACTGTTGAACTCTAAGATCAAAACATAGTGCCAATATGCCAAACAATGCTAAATTCCAAACTAGCAAATTGAATCAATTTCTTCCCTTATGAAATTTACTTGCACAAAAATACAATTACACCAACCCACTTGTTCTTCTTTTATATTCATTAATCAATAACAATCAATGAATTATTAATTATAATAAACCTATTAATACCTTCATTGAATGGAATATGAGGACTTATTACTAACTTACGGCACAATGATATCCGGACAAACAGTGTGCAACAAGGATTTTTGAACAAACATCAGTACCAAGACCAAACAAATCCACAATAACAAACAACGAGCAATTAACGGGATCCCTCCAGATAACCAACAATTAGTTAATGACCGGAGGATGACAATATATAGCGACTTGAACCTATGCTCTTGATACCATGTAAAAACTAAAGATACAATGCAAAGCTTTATTGAATTAATTATAAAATAAAGAGAATACAAGTGTATCTATAAGATAGAACTAACCTAACCCTAGAAACTAAACGGGCCTAAACAAGTGGGTCAGGCCTATATGCCTTATTAGCTAATAAACATGTGCCAAATTACTTGATTAAAATGGCCAAGAATCAAAGAACTATATAACCAAATTATTAAATTCAGATACAATTGACTTTTTAATACCTTTGATCTATCGATTCACCATGGAAGAAGTCCATTTACTCACCCCAGCCACTGGCCACTCATGTATTTTTCTATACATGCATATCCTGCCATGAAGTCACAAACTACCATTAAAGATGTTACACTGCTTTAAGAGTATCCATATTTGCTGAACCATTCCGCAACTGGTACCATTATGTCAATAAATAGATTAAGTTAAACTATTCAAAAGTTAAGATCATTCCTTATGACCTTAATAGATATAAGTTATTGAATAAAGCAATTAATGTCATTTTATAAATAAAAACAGCTTAGGAGAATTGCAATTTGAACAATGACATATTCAAACATTTGTTTAGAAGTAATTATTTAATATTACATTATTATATTATATTAGAAGATAATGAGTAGCTACACGAATAACCCTCATGCTTGTGAAAGAATGGAAGATGACAATGGAGATGATCCATATATATGTCTTTATCTTCACCATACACTTTTGTCGTTGCATGTCCATACACTGCATCACAAAACACATAGCATGAATCTTGTTCATATACATTTTTTCATATGTCAAAGATAAACGCAAATGCTGCTTTTGTTCCTCAAATAAAAGCATTACTTACATGTTTTTTGTTACACCTTAATCCAAGACTGTTTAATGCTAAAAAGTCCACCATCTGCTAAGACAATAATTTCAGCTTCTAGCATCTATATGCCTACAAGTTCAATATTACTTAGTTTGTTATTAAAAAAATCAGAAACCATGACTTTTGGCCGACTCATCAAACATAATCATATATGCGACCGTATCTATATAGATTATACACATTTCTTAGCGACAAAATGTTAGAGAAAATCATAACAGGGACATCGATAATTAATGCACTAGTCCTTCCCAACCTGGTAGAGAAAACAACTTGTTTGCTCAACTTAGCAGCAAACTTTAAGAATTGAGTTGCTCGTATTTTAAAACTTAAATAAGTAGAACTTGATCAATCTCTATGCTAATGACAGCTTTTGAAAAATGAGACAAGAACAACCCTTAAAGTAATTAGAATCTAAGATTTATAATAGCTTAAACTTGAAAGGCATTCTTATGGTACTATTATAGAAGTCATACTATTACCGACTTCAAAGGATTATAGAAGAGCAAGTAACATCAACTATAAAGATCCAAATTCATAAAAACCAACAATTTATAACCCTAGATAACAAAATAAAATCAATATAATAACACAGTAGAGAAGAGAAAATTGCCTCTAAGATTAAGAGTTGATATACATATCATCAAGTATTCTTTTCACAAAAATAAAATTGACAAACAGATTCAAACAATGACTCCATCACAATCAAGACCTGCTTTATATAAGGGGTTTAATCAACTCTTACCATATGGAAATATAACAATTCCACTCGATGAAGTTATTGTTAAAATTGACAAATACCATTCCTTTAGGGGTCAGTGAAACTGATAAATCGTGTAGTGAATAAGAAAGAGGGGAGGCAGTTGAATCAAGAATGGTTATTTATTACTTGTTAATTAATCATAGAACTTGCCAAACTCAAGAACACATGTTATCCAAATTTGGAAACATGTACTAATTTAGCACAAAACTTTATCTATTAATGACATATAGATGAAAACATGTTACTTGTTGATAATAGTGGTTAAATATGGATATGCTACATGGACAAAAGCATTAAAATGATACCCTAAAATTAAACAATTCCCACCCGTGTGGGTCATATTCTAACTTAAAGTAACTTAATTATCCATTAAATTGATTTGGATATGCAAAAATAGACTTTGAAATATTCTTTCACTTGTTTTAGCCAAGTATTTTGATTTGATATAAACCCAAATAGAGTATTCTTAAGTAAATGGGTCAGAACTGCAACTTTAAGCTATAGCTAAAATTTACTCAATAAAGAATGGGATGTGCAAAATGAAATGTACCAACTCCAAAGTGGTAGACAACAAAGAAGTAAGTTACCTTAGATCCAATACCGATCAAATTTTTAAATATAATTAGATCGGCTGCCTGAAATCAAAAAACTTTCGAACCCGTTAAAGATCCTTCTGGCTCTGAATTCCTCCAAATCCAGCCAGTTCTGAATGACCAATTTCGGGATCAATTTGTTGCACCATTAACAAAGACTCCATACCACGCCACCCCGCTCAAAAACCCTACATAAGTTCAAACACACACTTGTAAGATTGTATGTAAATAAATAAGTAATACATTAGTCTTGTGTACAATTAGCATTGTTTAATCGCACCATTATCATTGGACTCATGATCTTGCAGTTCTTTCATCTTCTAAATATAACATTTCAAAACAACAACAAAAACAACAAAAAGTATACATGTATAAAATAATACCGATCAACAAAACTGAACAAACGTTAAATACATAAATCATGTATACCCCAGATGCTTAAATAAGCAATCCCAAACACCCTTTAACTCATACTTAATAACAGGCATCATCATAACATGAGCAAAAATAAATTTGATAGTACTTATCACATAGATTAGAACAATACATTATGGCCTTCTTATTAACCCAAAATATTTATTAACAAAACAATTCATGTCATAGTTATAACCTACAAAAATGTGTACCAAGTAAGTAGCAACTTGCATATCCCCTCTTTTAAGAGTAAAAAAAACCACTGAACAGCTTGTTGGTTTAAAGAAATTAGCATGTGCCAACTTGTTTAGATTAAGTGCTTATTTAATACTATAAGCTTTTTTAGCTAAAGAACGAGTTCTACTTAATTAGTTTTTTAAGTTGATACTATTAGACAATTATAATAGTTTAGTATTAGAAGGATCAAAGTGTAAATATGTGTTCTATATATACCCTATGTACCCTATCCATCAGATATACAATATACATAATATTTTACCAAGTTTATCTTGGTATCAGAGCCAAATTCGGCCCTCCCCCTCCAAACCCTAATCAGCAACCCCTCCTTTTTTTCTCCCGGCTAAACAATGGCCTTAATCGCTGCCTTTACTACAACTGAGAAAACTTCCCACAACTCTCACAAGTTTGGTTTTACCCTTTCTCCAACAAACTATAAGTTTTTTAAAACAATGATCTATCCCTTTCTTGTTATAAACAATCTCATTGGTTATGTTGATGGTACCATACCGTGTCCAACAACAACAATCAAACAAACAACTGCCTCAGACAACACAACCTCTACAAAATCTCAGCCAAACCCTAACTATCTGATTTGGATCGCCAATGATGCTCATGTTCGGATGTTGATCATCTCTACAATCTCAGAGGCGGCTTTTCCACATGTCTAAGGTACTACTACATCTCGCGAGGTATGGATTTCCTTAGAATGCACATATGCCCCACACACATCTTCTAGGGAATATACTCTCAAAACCTAATTCTTGAAGCTCGCGATGAAAGGAGACGAAACATCATATGCATATCTCAATCGAGCAAAAGAGTATGCTTATGTCGTGGCCAATATTGGTGAAGCTTTTAAAGAAAAAGATCTTGTCATGCTTGTGGTTTCAGGTCTTTGTGAAGACTATAATGGTTTGAAATCTACCCTTCTTGCTAGACAGGTGATGTGTCGTTGTGCGTATGTATAATTTGTTATCAAGTTTTACTATTTATTTTATGCCGACTATACCTAAAAACAACACTTTAACGGGCAGTATACCCGGTCAAGATGTAGCTTCGTTGGTAAGTAGGGTGTCAATCACTAAGAGCGAGAGCGTTAATATCTAATCTATCAGTATTTTAGTTATCTAAGTTAAACCTAAAACTAATGCAAAAAGGGAAGGTTTTAGCTTGAGAGACTGGCACAGTTTTGGGTATCTAACCTAAGGTTTTGATGATAATTAACACACACAAGGCTATAGAGAGAAGATAAAGATGCAATGAAGCCTAATGTAAGGGAAACGTATTAACCATATTCATTCCAATTAAAACGCAGGTTTGTTTATTAGTGCAATGATTACTTATCTCGAGGCGACATATCATTCTTAAGACTTAGGCGTTACTTCTTCTTAAGACCTAGATACGAAGAATTCTGTCACAATTAAACGTATCCGCATAAAGCATCCTTTTTATTAATTATAATCTATCTTAGGGATTAAAGCAATGGTGATCTTGTTAAACCCTAGCTCATAGAGACTTTACTAACTTACTGCTTACGGTATTTTATATAAGTGGTAGTTCACTATCTAAACCTAGCCAAGGGAATCGGAACGTTATTTGTTAGAATCATTCTAGGTCACCTGCTAGTCTAACTTGTTCACTAAACCAAAGGCACTATCCGATATCTAGTTAAGCTACAAGCGATATCCTTAGACACGGATTTAGCAGGACTTTATTTGTGATCTTAATTCCACCTATATAAATTACTATGCAAGAACTATCCAATATCTAGTTAAGCTACAGGCGATATCCTAAGATACGGATTGAACGCATATTAAAGCACGTAAACGAGTATCATGTGATAAACATAATCAATAACCAACAATAAATTAAGCAATCGAGATAAACAAACCAAACATTAAAATCTTCATAAATATGGCTAATACCTAAAGGTATCAGCCAATAACCATTGTGATAAATACAAACATAATAATCGAATCAAACAAGGTAAACTAACCGAGTTAAACGAATGATACCAAAGATCGAACGATTATCAAGAGTATATGAATTACAAGGGTTTTCCTATGGATTGAAGCACGTTGCTGCACCTTCTTGGCTTCTTTTGTCTTCTGAAAATCGACCTTGGTGGTTAAAAGCACACCTAAAACGAGTTTAGGATTTTGTATTTATAGAGTCTGAAAACAGGTCGATACGCCGTATCGAAAGTCTTCGATACGGCGTATTAGGGATTTCTTAGAGTAGGGACCACGTTTGATATCTTCCAGAATATTTTATTTCCATATGGCTTGAATACGGCGTATTGGTCTTTCCTGGATACGGCGTATTAGATCTTGTTTCCTTCGTGGTCTTTAGTGAAGTGTAGGCACAAATACGCCGTATCTTCCTTGATGGATACGGCGTATTGGTTGTCAGAACAGTAATCTTTAAATATCTTCGTTTAAGCTCTAGAATGCGTGCCTTTTAGTTAACTTTCACCAAGTACTCCATAATTACTGCAATTCTCAAATACAAATGATTAAGTAACAATTCTTTGCAATAATTATACAAAATGGGTTAATTACATGGGATAAATGATGCTATAAAAGTGACGTTATTTGATGTCATCAAATATCCCCCCACTTGAATCCTACTTGTCCTCAAGTAGCCTTTAGAAGTTTATGAAAATGTATCCCTAAGGATTTTTCCGTTTAAGCATTTATTTGATCTATTACAAGTACACAACCAAACACCTCACGAAATAGGAAGATGAAAACACTCAAATCACTCAACTAATCTATGTGGTAACATGTAACTAATTCGCTCAATTGCTCGGTCGTGACGAGTATTCTATCATAGGCTTGGCAAGGATACACATCTCCACCACTAGAGCTAAGGAGTAACAAGTTTATAAAGGTAAAATGGGTTTTTATTATAAGGCTTAGGGTTGATCATTCTACAATCTTTCACCAAAAGTACCACACCAACAAGGCAGCTGAAGCACACATACATGGCCGTAACGACAAATAATTCCTTCGATAATTCTTCATTCTTCAGACGTACCAATAATTGTGATGGTAGTAAAAATACATGAGTTTTGACTACTTTATACATTCCCATTTGCAATGTGCAAATTTCTTCCCAACCGTACAAAATATAGAAAATTGACACAAGACTCAGGAAATACATACTTTAAGCAACTAGCAACTGATAAATGGACTTAATCTAACATGGTAGGCTAAGGTGTAAAGGTGTAACGAAACAAACATATTGCTCTACAGGTTTTTCTAGGGGTATCTTACTCTTAAGATGAGAGTAAACAAAGGGTTTATACGATGATTTAACTAACCAGTGTAGTTAGTTAATAAAATAACATGAATAGGCTTTTTGGGTGTAATCCTAAAATTTTACCAATTTAAACAAGTTACTCCATCTAAATCCATAGTACTCATTATTGTGGTCTCGAATAGATATACCAAGCCAAGTTCTAAAGTCTACAAGATCACCGGCACACTTATATTTTGTGGATTTTGGGTAAACATCTGGAAACGGATAAGGTTAAATCCTCACAATATCTAATAAGGGTTATTGTGTGCAGGTTATGTAACAAGTAATTTCACAAAAGTATGCTTGAAATTTTTTAAATTTGAGCATAATTTAAGCATTTTATGTGAAAAATAGGACAAGTATACATTCTAATTCTCATCCCCCCACTTGAATTATACAACGTCCTCGTTGTATAGATAAAAAATTAAAATCGGAAAATTAAAAGAATTAGAATGAGAAACTCCCCTGATGTTTTGCTCGGTAGATTCTCCAAGTTGATTTTTTAGCAAGATTGTGTGTTGAACAGCCGTCTTGAAGTTTCAAGACTCCAACACTTCCAGATTTACAGATTGTAGATACTTCACCAACATTGTCAATTTCTTTTCAGCGAGGTCCTATGCAAAATATAGGAAAAACATGCAAAATCCTATCTCGGGTATCTACGGTTAATTAAATAAGCTAAATAATCTGTTCAGGAAACCAATACGCTGTATCCATAAACTGGAATACGCCTTATCGAGAAACCTGTAAAAGGTATCTAAATACGGGTCAGTCTGTTGAATACGTCGTATCATGTGCATGAATACGCCGTATTGACAGAACTGACAATAATGTTTAAAAGTGCATAAAAATAAAGGACTGATAACGTCTAGACCTTCAATACGCCGTATGGTATGGAGCGGATACGCCGTATAGATGTATGGGAAGACAAACTCGATAAAAATAAATAACAATCCGGGTTGTCTCCAGAGTAGGGATGGCAAAAGCACCCAAAACCGACGAGGAAAACCGAAACCCGAACCGGTTGGGTCAGGTTCGGGGGCGGGTTGGCTGGTTCGGATGCGGGTACGGGTATTGATAAAAGAATTTAGCCTGGTACGGGTTCGGTGACGGGTTCTGATAATACCCGCCCCGATTACCCGTACCTGTACCGTATCTGTTTACCCGAATTCGTACCCGCTTTATTGTTATTATAATTAATTAAAGGATATATATTATTACATATAATTTCTTCCATTGTATTATTTATATGACTATTTCTATTATTTAACACATTTGAATGTTGTACATGAATTATTCGAAAGCACTAAATCGTATAATACGGTATTTGTTCTCTTTAACTGTTAAAAAATTTGAATATATAAAGGTGTTTTGCGTTATTTTTTTGATGAATTTTAGTGTGACTTAATCTTGATACCCGACATTTTTCTATAAAAACATTCAATTGGAAATACCCGATACCCACGGGGAAACCCGAAAAACCGATAGATAATATTAACCGGGTACCTAACGGGTAATGGGGCGGGTACGGATGTGGATATTATAAACGGGTGCGGGTACGAGTACACTAATACCCGCCCCGAACCCGACCCGTTGCCATCCCTAACTCCCGAGAAGCACTTTTCTTTCAGCTAGTCTTTAAGTTAGACTTTTTCCTTCCAGCTTTCTTCTTTATTCGGTCTCATGCACGCTAACGTGCCCGCGTGTGAGCCATTCTTCCATTGACGGATCTTGAATAAAATTAGGTCCTAGATTCAAAACTTCTTTGTAGAACCCCTTTAGCTTTTGGTATGAGTGCGAGACCCTATTCATCTTATCTTCTTCACTTACCTTCAGTAATGGCGGGATTTTGTTGCATTGTTCATTAGTGTGCTGTTTGAACCTCGGATGTAACCATACCATTTGGTAAGTTACACTTTCATCATCACCGTGGATGGTAATCATTCCATCAAATCTTTTAGTTTCCACACACGAAACTTTACTAAAAGGCTTTCTAACTATCACATCACACATTTCTTCATCACGATAATGATCCATGTCTTCTATCACTGCAAAACCTATCACAACAGAGAAAGTTCCATCAAAGATAGGTGCATTCATAAAGGCTCCAACTCTACTTTTCCCTTTAAATTCCAACTTGTCTTTCATTATAGAGTTATAAAACCTTCTAGACATCATATTAATAGACAAGAAAGGGAATAAATTAGCATCTACATGTTCATAACCTATCATGCAAAAGAACATCAAATTGTAAGCAATATTGACATGAATCTTCCTATCGAGGTTGCTAAAACTAGGATAATCCTTAATTTCGTTGGTGATCATATCGTCATCATGCCTAGTTTTGACCATTTCCTTGATGGGTGTATCAATTACCTCACCTTCCTCAATGGTGGGTCCTAATTCAACTACTTAATCATGCCTAAGTTCTAATGGTTCGATTAGATCACTTAATTCAATGTAATCCTCAATTTAGGGTCATGCGATCTATTCTTCCTCAACGCGTTGCCCATTACCCTAGCTTCTAAATAAAGTTTCGTACTCTTGATCAAACTTAATGCATAGACCCTCTTAATTATGTTACTAGTAGGTTTATTACTTTTAAAGAAAATTTTATCATTCCCAACACTTAAAGTTATTTTTGCTTTAAACACGTTTATAATAGCATGAGCAGTAGACAAGAAAGGTCTTCCTAGGATTAAGGGGGTCTTGAAATCCTCGGGGATATCTAAAATAATGAAGTCTACTGGGAAAGTAAATTTATCAATACCTACTAGCACATTCTCAACAATTCCTTTGGGTCATTTCACTGTTCTATCGGCCAATTCGACAATTAATTTAGTAGGAATCAAGTCTCCTAATCCTAGGGTAGTATAGGCCGAATAAGGCATAACACTTACGCTTGCTCCTAAATCAGCTAAAGCTTTATTGAAACACATATTATTAATGAAACAAGGTAAAGTGAAACTCCCTGGGTCTTTCTCCTTTCGAGGCAAGGCTTTGCCAAGGGGCTTTGCATTAGTGTAATGAGCTTCCAAATCTTTTTCTCCATCAGTTTCCTTTAATTTGTCCCAGTAATCATCATTCAAGTGATTCGGAGAAGGTAAAGTCGTTTTCTTTGACTCAGAAAATAAGTTTCTGTTTTGTAGGTTCGATACGGCGTATTGGCTAGCATCAATACGGCGTATTGAAGGCTTGTCAGCTTTAACAGAAGTAGAAATCGTCTCATCATTACTTCTTGGCTTAATTACAGTCGAGCTTTGTAAATTTCTAGATAATTTTTCACGCAAAATAATGCTCATCTGCCTGACTTGGATTTCCAAAGCTTTGATCGAGGCTTCTTGATTTCTAAATGCGAAATCCGTGGAGGCTCGTAATTCCTTGATCAAGTTGGTGTTTTCATCAAGCCTTTTTGCAATCTCGGCCATGAACATGCTTAAAGACTCTTCCAAAGTAAGCTCCGTCATTGTTTCTTGTAATCTCTTCTTCCAAACTGATTCTCGGGATTAGTAATGAGGCCGAGTCCCTATAAAACTCGAACAATCAAGACCAGTTGTCTTGAGAAGCTTCCTATCCAATTATGATACTCATTCTGGGTCTTTGAAAGGTTAAATGAGTTCTCAGAACTCCTTGTAACGTACTACCTGCAACAGAGGACAAAAAATCAATAGTATATGCTTCGAAAGAAGGTATATGATAAAGCACAAAAACGGAATACAAAAATTTAGAGTCTGTTAATGTATCAGATATTCTATACGCCGTATTCAATTATCCTGAATACGCCGTATGGACTTTATGAACAGAATACGCTGTATTGGTTAAGCAAATTTATACGCCGTATCCAAAAGGATGGATACGCCGTATTAGTTTGTAAAAAAATTACATCGTACTTTGAATAACGCAAAAAACACACAAACACACAATATGCAAAAATATACAATGCAGAAAATTAAACACACAAAACAAACATGTAATTATGCAAATTAATCTAAACTAAACTAAACTAAACTAAAACAATAATAAAATAAGAATTAAACAACTTCACTCTCCGACAGCGGCGCCAAAAACTTGATGTGTCGTTGTGCGTAGGTATTATTTGTTATCAAGTTTTACTATTTTTTTATGCCGCCTATACCTAAAAACAACACTTTAATGGGCAGTGTACCCAGTCAAGATATAGCTTCGTTGGTAAGTAGGGTGTCGATCACTAAGAGCGAGAGCGTTAATATCTAATCTATCAGTATTTTAGTTATCTAAGTTAAACCTAAAACTAATGCAAGAAGGGGGTTTTCAGCTTGAGAGACTGGCACCATTTTGGGTATCTAACCTAAGGTTTTGATGCCAATTAACACATACAAGGCGATAGACAGAAGATAAAGATGCAGTGAATCCTAATGTAAAGGAAACATATTAACCATATTCATTCCAATTAAAACGCAGGTTTGTTTATTAATGCAATGATTACTTATCTCGAGGCGGTATATCATTCTTAAGACTTAGGCGTTACTTCTTCCTAAGACCTAGATACAAATAATTCTATCACAATTAAACGCATCCGCATAAAGCATCCTTCTTTTTATTATAATCTATCTTATGGATTAAAGCAATGGTGATCTTGTTAAACCCTAGCTCATAGAGACTTTACTAACTTACTACTTACGGTATTTTATATAAGTGGTAGTTCACTATCCAAAACAAGCCAAGGGAATCGGAACATTATTTGTTAGAATCATTCTAGGTCACCTGCTAGTCTAACTTGTTCACTAAACCAAAGGCACTATCCAATATCTAGTTAAGCTACAAGCGATATCCTAAGATACGGATTGAACGCATATTAAAGCACGTAAACGAGTATCATGTGATAAATATAATCAACAACCAACGATAAATTAAGCAATCGAGATAAACAAACCAAACATTGAAATCTTCATAAATATGGCTAATACCTAAAGGTATCAGCCAATAACCATTGTGATGAATACAAACATAATAATCGAATCAAACAAGGTAAACTAACCGAGTTAAACGAATGAACCAAAGATCGAATGATTATCAAAAGCATATGAATTACAAGGGTTTCCCTATGGATTGAAGCACGTTGATGCACCTTCTTGGCTTCTTTTGTCTTCTGAAAATCGACCTTGGTGGTTAAAAGCACACCTAAAACAAGTTTAGGATTTTGTATTTATAGAGTTTGGAAACAGGTCGATACGCCATATCAAAAGTCTTTGATACGGCGTATTGGGGATTTCTTGGAGTAGGGACCACGTTTGATATCTTTCAAAATATTTTATTTCCATATGGCTTGAATATGACGTATTGGTCTTTCCTGGATACGGCGTATTGGATCTTGTTTTCTTCGTGGTCTTTAGTGAAGTGTAGGCACATATACGTCGTATCTTCCTTGATGGATATGGCGTATTGGTTGTCAGAACAGTAATATTCAAATATCTTCGTTTAAGCTCCACAATGTGTGCCTTTTAGTTAACTTTCACCAAGTACTCCATAATTACTGCAATTCTCAAATATAAACGATTAAGTAACAATTCTTTGCAATAATTATACAAAATGGGTTAATTACATGGGATAAATGATGCTATAAAAGTGACGTTATTTGATGTCATCAACAAGCTCCTACAACCTTCCACGAGTTACAAGGGCTCCTCGCAGATCATGATTACATGATAAAACAATATGTCCTCGTTATTCCTTCACCACAGGCTTTTACTACTACCACTTCTGGAACATCTTCTCAAACAGGATCTTCATAACAAGATCCCGTGCAAGCTCTTACTCAGCTTGCTTCATAACTTGGCTTCAATCTACAACCACTTACCCAACAGGCACAAGCCTTCAAAACTTCTTATTCCCAAAACAACCGTGTCCGTGGTCGCACCACCAACAACCGTGGGCGTGGTCGTGGTCAAAACAATCGGACCAACAGAGGACAGTTCAATTGGGCATCCAATCAGAATAAAGTTTATGGAACATGCAACCGATGTGGCATTGGTCACATTCCATCAGATTGCCCCAACCGTGACCCTACTACCTTCCGAAACAGGCAACAACTTTTGGCTAATCATGCTGATCATCGCTCTCAATCTCCTGCGTGCCTTTTTGACACTGGTTCCAACAACCATGTAGCACCAGATTCTTCTAGCATCGACACTTCTGAACCATATTATAGTAAGGATTTTCTCCATGTTGGCAATGGTAAGGGTTTACCCATTTTACCCATTGGTACCACTCAAAATCACTCTCCAAACAAAACTCTTTCCTTAAGTAATATTCTTCACGTTCCACAAATCAAACAACATCTTATTTCTGTTCAACAAATTTGTCATGATAATAATTTTTTCTTTGAATTTCATGATACCTTTTACGCGATGAAGGACGAGATTTCAGGCACTACCCTCCTCACGGGACCAAGTAAACATGGGCTCTACTCCATTAATCTCCCGTCTTTTCAACCTGTTCCAAGAAGTGTCTTCACAGCTGTTCGTGCTCCGGTCCATACGTGGCATCAACGGCTTGGTCATCCTCATTCACAGCTTTTACATTCCATGTTATCAAAATATTCTCTTCTTATTTTGAATAAAACTTCAGTTGCTCCTTGCAATGCGTGTCATGTAGGAAAATCATCCAAACTATCTTTGTCATTATCAAATATTAAAAGTACTTATCTTAGATTTGTTTTTTGTGATGTTTGGGGCCCAGCTCCTGTTACTTATACTAATAGACACAACTATTTCCAACTTTGCGTTGATCATTATACTCAATTTATGTGGTTTTTCCCTTTAAAACGTAAATCTGATTTTTTGCAACTTTTAAACACTTCCTTGCTATGGTTGAACGACAATTTAACACTAAACTCAAATCCGTTCAAACAGATTGGGGTGGAGAATTTTGAAATCTTCCCAATTTCTTTTCTCCACTTGGCATCATTCATCGTCGATCATGCCCACACACAAGTGAACAAAACGGATTTGTTAAACATCGTCATCAACATATTGTGGAAACAAGGCTTACTTTACTTGCTCAATCTGGTGTGCCATCTCGTTTTTAGCATTTTTCCTATGACATAACTGTTTACCTTATCAATCGCATGCCATCCCGTATCGCGTCAAACGTTTCACCCCTTGAACATGCCTTTTATCACAAACCAGATTTTTCCTTTTTGCGTGTTTTTGGTTGCTTATGTTATCCACACCTTCGACCATATAATCAACACAAAATGGAATTTCACTCAATTCCCTGTATCTTTCTCGGATATAGTCCTTCTCATCATAGGTACAAGTGTCTCGATCCAACATCCGATCATATGTACATAGCTCGTCATGTCCGCTTTATTAAGCACCGATTTCCTTTTCTACAAACATCTTCCATACCCCTTTCATCTCCTCCTTCAAACCCATACATCTCAAGCTATCCTAATCCTACCACACTAGCAACAACTCTACGTGAAATCAACCCACCAAACAGCCCACCCATCATCAACATACTACAAAACAATTCACCAAACAGCCCACCCATAACCAACAACCCACAAAACAGCCCACCGAACAACCTACCCTTGAACAACAGCCCAACTAACAACCCTTTACCCACTTCTACCACTATTGATCTCGCTATCCAAACTCCAATTACACCATCTTCTCTGGTACAACCCTTTATTAATGCTCCTCGTCTTAGACCATCCAATCTTTGACAAAATCCCAAACAACGGGTTCTCTTTGACCCTTCCGCCTATACCACCACTACAACTTCTACTGAAATTGAACCCACGACCTTTGCTAGTGCCAACAAATGGTGAGCTTCCATGGCTAAAGAATATGCTGCCCTCATGCGCAATGCCATATGGTCTCTTGTTTCACCAATTCCTAACGCAAATGTGATTGACTGTAAATGGGTGTACAAACTCAAACGAGATCAAACAGGGGCCATCACTTGTTTCAAAGCATGACTGGTAGCAAAAGGGTTTAACCAACAGCAAGGTATTGACTATTTTGAAACTTTCAGCCATGTTGTGAAATCTACTACTATTCGCACGGTTCTTTCTCTTGCTGTTACAAAGAGATGGACACTTCGACAATTAGATGTTCAAAATGGTTTCTTGCATGGAGAGCTCCATGAGACAGTTTACTTACGTCAACCACCCGGTTTTGTTGAACCAACAAAACCTGATCATCTCTGTTTACTTCACAAATCTCTTTATGGGTTAAAGCAGGCGCCTCATGCATGGTTTCATCGGCTAACCAAGGCCTTATAGACTCTTAAGTTCAAAGGGTCCACAACCGATCCCTCCATGTTCATATATTCGTCTAAAGGCATGATTTTATACATGCTGGTCTATGTAGATGATATCATTCTTACTGGCAATAACTCCAATGCTATTGATCATATCATTAAGAATCTGAGCCAGACTTTTGCCATTCAAGACTTGGGTACTCTTTCATACTTCTTAGACGTTGAAGTGGTTAACAGAAACTCAGATGTTATCTTGTCACAAAAGAAATAAATATTGGAATTACTTCAGCGGGCGAATTTTCCAAAGACAAAGCCAATACCATCTCCTATTACTACCACTGCCAAGTTGCATCTCGATGACAGCCCCTTGTTCGATAATCCGATTAAATATCATTAACTTGTTGGTGCCCTTCAGTATGTGACTTTGTCTCGTCTAGACATCACTTATGCCGTGAACAAAGTTTGCCAATTCATGCATTCTCCAACTACAAATCATTGGTCTGCTGTCAAAAGAATTCTTTGTTATCTTCGAGGTACATCTGATTACGGGCTCCTTATTAAACATAATTCGGGGTCTGTTCTTCATGCTTACACTAATTCTCACGATTCCCCCTTGAGTGCTTTCTCGGATGCAGACTGGGCTGGTTGCCCCGCTGACCGTCGATCCACAGGGGGATATGCCATCTATCTCAGAAACAATTTAATCTCTTGGTCAGCAAGAAAACAACAAACTGTCTCTCGGTCATCAACAGAGTCAAAGCTTTAGCCGACACTGTAGCTGAACTTACATGGATAGAAGCTCTTCTTAAAGAACTTAAATTACCTATGACGTGTGTTCCAGTTTTGTGGTGTGATAACTTGGGTGCAACATATTTATCAGCAAATCCTGTTTTTCATGCTCGCACGAAACATGTTGAAGTTGACTTTCATTTTGTTAGAGAAAAAGTTGTTGCACGAAAACTCTCTGTGCAATTTATTACCACACATGATCAGATTGCAGACATCTTTACAAAGCCTTTGTCATCTCAACGATTTGCTGAGTTACGGTCCAAGCTGCGTGTCGTTACCCGGCCTTAGCTTGCGGGGGAATATTAGACAATTGTAATAGTTTAGTATTAGAAGGATCAAAGTGTAAATATGTGTTCTATATATACCCTATGTACCCTATCAATCAGATATACAATATACACAATATTTTACCAAGTTTATCTGATACATTAAATAAGAGATCCATACTCAAACATTCAATCATAATCAGTATCGTCATAGAGTGGACTAAAAATATATTTTTTAGTAGTTACCACAATGATCAAGGAGAGACTTTTTAGCCTTCTAATTACCCAAAAACCCTTGACAACAAAAAGAAAGCATCTCATATTTGCAGCTAAGTGTGATTTTATGCAAAACAACAGTTTATGATGTTTCTATGCCACTTCTTAAGTGTAACAAATTTTAGCCAAACACTTGAAACTAAGCAGATAAATTTGATAAGCAATCTGAACACACTTTGAGCTCATAATAAAATATCAGTATCATATTCTAGCATTTGATTCACCCAAAACCTTTATTAACAAAAAAAATATGCCATACTTTCAAATCATGAAAATTTGTACAACTCTGCATTTTAAGCAAAGTGACACTTCATAGTTCTGAATGAAGTGGCTTATCTCCTTATTTTAGAGTCATTGAGCACCGGATGCTTGAATTGCTTTATTTTAACTACTTGCCGTAGGTAGCAACCTTTCTTTTTAGTGTTCCTTACACTAATATAATCACTTTTTAGCCAAACACTAACTGCTCATTTTTGCTAAAACTAAGAAGATATGTTAGTTAAGGAGTATGAGAGACACCATCTAACTCATTATTATCGATCAGTATCATCCTTGAGTTACTTACAACTATATTTAATGAGTGCTTACCACATTTATCTAAACAATATATTCTACGAGGCATTCAGACCCGTGCGATGTACTTGTGTCTAATTGTTTGATTGTGTAATGTTTCTGTGAAATGCTGATGTGTAAGTATGACGGTGATTCTTGGGATTAAGGCTATAGCATTTATATTTAGTAATGCTATCTATGCGCAAATATAGTTTATCTGGTTTCTTGATTTATTTTTGGCAATCTACAGCTATAGCTGGGAGAGGTCAAAACGACATTTTAATGTACCATG
>BQNB010039198.1:0-19772 GCA_026074375.1 Tanacetum coccineum | reverse complement strand
TATATTTAATTAAGGAAATTCTATTATACCTCAAACAGTACTAACAGTCACCCACCAGTACTAATTTTAGCCTAGAAGTACTAACTTTAAGCCCAGCCGTATTAACTTGACCCAACAGTATTAAGATATGCCTGATAGTACTAACTTAATACTGGCAATGTTAAGTTTATGCCTACCAGTATCTACTCCAATTCTGTTCCAACAAGCATTGCCATCATAAATTTTGATTCTCATAATCTCCCTTTCTTACTAAATCTCTCATTTCTTTTTCTCACTAATTCACTCTTTCTGTTTTTATCACATACTTCTCTTTCTGTTTTTTAGCTCACTATATCTCTCTTTTCTTTTTCTCACCAATTCAGACAGTTTTGTACAATGTTTAATCAATGCCTTTAGTTTCATATTATCCTCCCCACTTCCAAGTGTGTTATCTCTTGAGAGAGGTGGATCAATAGACTATTTAGATGTATTCTCAAACCTAGTTTGAGCATCTACACCCCCCCCCAATATGGTATCTTGGCACCTAGGACCACTACCTGAACCAGTTCCCTAAGGACTTGGCTCATTAAGTGTTGCCATGGATTGGGTCCTATTGTTGTTACCACTGCCATGCTCTACTTATAAGCTAGAAGCAGTAGTGGCAGTCCTTTCCATTATGTCACCCAACTCCTTATGGATAGCCTCATCAATAACCTTTTCAGGGGGACCACTAGATTGAGGTATCTTTGTGTTCTGACCTCTTTTGATTTGCCTAGGTGTTTGACACATCACACACCTTTGGAACTAAAATACGTGATACTTTTGTTCACATCTTGACACACTTTTGTTTGATGTTACATGTCCTTCCATTCATTCTTGACTGTATGTTGACATTATTAGCCTCCCCTCAATTCAATACCAGATACTCAATATGCCTAGCCTGCAAATATTAGTCCAAAACCAAGAACTCCATCAAATTCCTTGAAATCTGAGAGATAAGCTATGTTCCCAGTCATGTGCCTTGAGCATCCACTGTTTATAAATCTTGTATCATCATGTTGTGGCTTGCCCTGCACATAAAAAATAAGGAAATTAGTTTCCTTTGGGGACCCAAGCCATTACTGACTTGGATCTGCCTCGTGCATCAATGTAGTTATGTTTCTTTAAGGTGATTGATGCACTATCAAGTTTGGTAGGTCTCCAAACCCAACATGCTGAGGCCTTAACAGCATTTGCCTGATTAAACCTAACAGCATTAACAACTACTGAATGTGGCCTAGCAGTATTAACTGCTTTTGGCTTGGCAATATTATTTTTTTGGGTAAGCCTTTTGTTAGATAATACTATTTTTGATTGAAAGGGCTTTCTTACAGTTGATTGTGCTGATTTTGAAAAAACATGTGAATTGGTTTTTAGCACTAAAAACTGTAGATTTAGGATGAGCAGTATTAACTGTCCTGGCAGTATTAAATGGTTTTAGGCCAATTTTCATTAAAACTGCTCTTGGAAACCATGTCCTTTGAGCATTAGGGCGAGTCTTGTTGGTAGTATAGTTGCAGTTTACCTTGTTATAATTATTCTCATATACCATCCTTTCCCTTTGATGATATTTACAATGAGCTTGAATATGATCAAAATTCCCACAAACAAAACATGCTATATTATACATCACAAAATCACTACCTAGCTGTTGGGATTTAAGATTATTCCAATTTCTTTGATTCCCCCTAGGACTTTGTGATCTATACATCTCAGCATACCTAACTGACTTTTAACTTGGTGTTATGATTTTTAGATTTGCTAAAACGCTATATCTTTTTCATTCAATCAAGAAAAATAGTTTCTTTATCAACATTAAGTGAAGACTCAACAAAGCTACTTGTGTCTTCTGATACTTGTTCTTTTATCAAAGAGTCATCAGAATTTTCCTTAGAATTATTTGATTTTTATCACAAACAATGTTAGACTCTTACTTACTATCCTCAGAACCATAACTTTTGAATTCAGGGTCTTTGAATTCATCAAGACCAAAATAAGACAAATTAAGCTTTTTAGGTCGATTATAGATTAAAGGATGAGGTGGAGGAACATCATTATACCCCAAACCCTTTTTACTTTTGTCAGTTATCTGACTCCCTAACAACTTATCTAGTTCCTTTGAGGCTTTATCAAATTTCTCAATTTTAAATTCAATGCCCTCTTTTTCTTGCTTAACTTTTTCAAACTCACTTTTCAGCACATTTATTTCATTGTCTTTGCAACGATACGTCCCTTTAGGAACTGCAACTTCTTCACTAAAATGACTCATTCCTTTCTATCTGTGAATGAGTTGTTCTTCTAAAGTTGCTAAAAACTCTTTTATTATGTAGCTCTTGAAAATTTCAGTTTAATTAAGCGTTTTAGCAATAAATCATCATACTATTTCTTAATAGTTTCATAGTTTTTCAGATAAGTTTTAGAGCAAGTTTTATCATTGTTTACCTCAGAGTCTGAAAATGCCATTAGAGCCATGTTTGTCTGAACCTGTTAATCTGGCATTCTACTTAGTCAAAAAACTACTCATCTATAGCCAACAATGCATTTGAAGAGTCGTCTTCATGTTTCCTTGCTTCCTAGTGTTGTCTTGATTTCTGAACTGACCCTCTTTGTTCCTTGGTGCTCTACATTCCCTGGCAAAGTGTCCCATCTTGTGACAGTTGAAACACTCTACCTTGGATTTATCATACCCAGCAGTATCATTAGCATTAATGAAAATTTTCTTTCATGTTCTCTGAAAGTACATTTTTGCCCTCATACTTAGCAAAGAGAGCTGCCACTTCAAATCCATTGCTTCTAGATCATCTTTATGAATTTGCTCTAAGTCCTGTTGTAGGAGATTAGAAATTGGGATTCTCAACCATGAAAGCATACACAGTATTATCACTGAAGTTAGCAGTACTAACTTGAGGACAAGCAGTGTTAATATTAGGGCTAACAGTACTAACTTCATATGCAGGATTAGCAGTATTAACATCATTAGTACTGCTAGTGCTTGGAGCAGTCATAAAGGCTAAGTTTTAAGCACCTAATACTTGCAACTCAGATCTTTCTTTTTTTACATCTTGTTCAACAATTTTAAAGTTGTTGTACAAATCATCAATGCTCATTGTTTCAATATCAGCCTTATTTATCCAGACTACAACATGAGTATTCTACTCAGGAGGCAAGCTTCTCAGAAATTTTGAATTTAAGTCTTCTGATGTGATGACCTTACCCAAAAAATGCAAACCTACTAACAATATTCTTAGAGCCTGTTAAGATAGGTTCAGAGGACTCAGAATGGCTAGTTGCACTGAAAATTTATACTTGTTGCTTTAACAGTGTCGTCTATGTTTTCGTAGTGCTTCTGTACCTCGAAAAGTGTTTTGACTGCGGCCAACATTGTTTTGCATCAATGTATTTACTGAGAAAGTAAGTTGATGTTCATTGGGAAGAGCCATGAGTAGCAAGATTCTAGCCTTCGCATCATTCTTCTTGTTGGTCTTTTCTTCAGCAGTTACAGGTACTGACATCTTTGTAACAGAAGTACCATTCTCTTAGGCTGTTTGTGGTACAAATACCCATGGAGTTACCATTCTCTTATGATCTCCATAGAGCAATAGTATTGTACCTAGGAAAGTTTGCTGGTCTTATCACCATAATCTCATACTCACATTGTTGTGTGTATTGGGTAGCTTTCGACAGTAGTATTACTCTGAGGCAGATTCATAATTCCATAACTTTAGTCAAAGTTTCAGAACACAAGGCTCTGCATACCACTTGTGATCTCCAAACTAGATCTTGCAAACTTGTAAAAGGTTATTTGTATGAAAGATTCAAGACAACTATGACTAGAAACTTTGTGAGACTAAGAGTATTGGTGAATCTACTCTTTAATATAGAAGAATATCTATTGTAATGAAAACTGTATGCTAGTAGAATGATATGAACAATGAATATAACCAAAAAGCCTTCAATATTATTATGATGAAAATATGGTACTCTGTCTTGTCCTAGGGTTTACAACCTTTAAGCTACAAAAGAAAGATGACTGATGTTATCTAAACCATAACCTTGGATCTCTTTTATCATACCAAGGAGTCTTTACAAGATAAACTCATGGAATCTTCTAAGACAATAAGCTTATATGCATATCATTTCTAGAATATTTAGAATATACACAGATAACTAATACTATCTTATAACAATGTCTTTCATCTCATTCTTTACACGTTCTTACTTCATTGCAGTCTTCAGTCTTTATCAGTAGTATAAATCCCTTCAACAGTGTTAAGTTTCTTTGCTAGTACAAATTAACACTAGCAATACTAAATTTGTACTAGCAGTATTAACTTAGTTAATACTGTTAGTTATAATACGAGCAATACTAATCTCTTGAACTAGAAGTACTAACATGTAAAGATTTATTCCCAACATAATCTTCTAAAATATCAACTAAAAACAATCTTAATTAATGACTATAAATGACATAACTATTATTGACTAATGGACATAACCAAAATGACATTCCAAGTACTACATAAAACCTAGATGATTCTTGAGTCATAGATAATGGTTTGATTGGGTGAAGTATTATGTAGAAACATCAAAGATGTTTCAAGGATGAGGTAGAGAAGGTGATGCAAGGGCGGAAGTAAGAAGATAATCAATGTGAGCAAACATGAAATTCATCTCATCCCTAAGAGAATGAATGAGATTTCAGTTGTAAAAGCAACAAAGATGATTTACCCCATGATAGTCAAACATGTTGAAATAAATGAGATGACCCATGATAGGTAGTTGAGGTGGTGGTGGTGAAGGTGGTGAAGGGGTCATCAGATGTGTAATCAATGAGAGTAATTGGTGACAAGGAGAGTAGTGATTGATTTCAAGAAGATAACTTTGAAGTGGAAGTTGATTTGAGGGTCTTAGAGGAGCATCCAATATGTCATCAAGAAAAGGGTTAGTTGGTTGAGGAGAGGGTGTGTAAGAAGGAGGTAAAGAGTGTGATTTTGATTCAAAGGAAGATGAAGTAGTACCAAAAGTGGATGATGTATCTTTGGTTGTTGGAGTTTTTGATGGTGCATTTGGTAGAGATGCAGATGATGATTTTGTTATAGGAGAAGGAGTAGTGGTGTCATCATCTTTTTGAGTTAATTCCACAAAGAGTTTTCTAGGTGGGATGATGGTTAGTTTGATCTTCTTAGAGGTTTTAAATGAGGAGGCTTGGGTGGAAGCCATGGGAGTAGAAGTATGAAGAGAGTTGTGGTGAAGATAATAAAGACAATGAGGGTAATGAGTATTTAATCAAAAAGAGGTTAATTAAAGAGGTAAGGCATGGGATAGTTAGTTTTGGATTCCAAAAGGTGTTTAGGAAAATGCAGGAATGTAGCTTGGGATAGAGGAGATTAGTCAACTGCACAGAATATGAGGGAAAACAGTAAAGATTCTCGTGACTCCTAGGGGCGGTCCCTGATATATATGGGGGCCGCCGGGTATTTAAGGAGATCGTTTTCTGGAGGAACAAAATTTTTCCTAGTTTTTCCAGAATTTCAAATCTGTGCAGAAAATGATACCCTAAGAATTCCCTTTTGCAGCCAACTCTATTGCTTCAAGAATTATCTAAAACTATATAACTTTCCAACTAATTTGAATTTTAATAGGGAGAAGAAAGAGTGGGCATAGATAAAGAGATAACTAAGCAAGCATGCATAGCATTTTTATGCATATAATCATACTGTCCAAATATCATTCAAGCAAGTTTTAGGATGATAAAATTGAACGATCATCCAAGGCAAACTACGTTGTCAAAGCTACGTACTAAAGTTCTAGCAAATAAACCATATGTTTAAGTACTAAAGCTTAATACCAAGAAATAAATACCAATAAGGCTAAATAAGTATTAATCATAAATAAAATGTCTTAAGCAATTTTCCACATTGCTTACTTCTTATTTCCCCTCAACAAGTTCTTGATTCCTTTTCCGATTGACCTTATGCCACCCCGTTGCTCATCTTGCAATTGGACTTGACGGTTTAAAATTTTGGTTTGGCGAGTGTAAAAGGCTTCCATGTTTGGATCAATATGAGGTGGGTTTAAAAAGACTTGAGGAATATCATTAGACAAAGAATTAGCAAAACGAGTGGGAGAAGGAGTGCTTGCACGAGAGGTACCTTCGTCATTTCCATCATTATCGTCATCGATGTGATGAGAGGAGGATGGTTGACCGAAGGCGGACAAAATGTGGCAGAAGTAGAAGGACGACCTCTCTTCGTGCCATAATCCTTGCCATAATCCTCACGAGTCTTTCGCTCTTGTTGAGCGGTAAGAGGATACATGACACGATCGTACAAGATATAACTATCGTTTGACAATTCAGGATTTTTGGACATGACATGATTAAACAAGCGAGTTAATAACATACCGTATGGTAGAATTAACCGAGCTTGTTTAGTGACAAACGCCATTCATTTTTCAACGAAGAATGCAAGATTGTATTGCTCGGACCTAGCGAAACAATAAAGCATATGACAAAGACACGCGGGAACATGATCCCGGTTACCACCAAGACAAAAGACATTTTCACGAATTATGTCGACCCATGTCTTCATAATTGGTGTGATTTCACGAGTTAAGATTTGATTTTCCTCAACATCAATGACTTGATCATGACGGATACGAGTGACAACATCCTCCCGTTCAACTGGAACATAAAGTTTGATTTCATCGGGGGAAGGAGGATTTGTTTGATATGGACCACCCGTTGGAACACTAGACGCCAATTGGTCAAGTGACCACTTGTCGAAGAACGAACAATCACCTTCGTAGGGAATACCAAGGATTTAACCGAATTCTTTGAGTGTCAAAGAAAAGAATTGGTTTTGGATGACAAACTCGACAAACATTTGACCTTCCAAATCGTACTTGACACGGTGTTGACTATAGAACTCTAGGATAAATCAAAGAATGATTTGCTCATTTATTTTGAGAAGACACTTAAACCCAATATGCTTAAACATGGATTCAACATATAATAAGTCATCAAAGTCTTGATAAACTACCCGACCCACGTGAATATAACGGTTTTCAAAGAATTCAAAGGTATGTTTTAGTGGTGCGTTGTATTTGGTGGAAATTTTTGGAATATAGCTTCTAGTATTTTTGTGATCATCAGCAGTTTTGCGAGGCATTGTCACCTAAAAATTTATTCATAATTTTATTATTGTGAACTTGAATTCAACAATTTGTGCCTAGTGTGTGCCTATTTGCAACAAATGTGGAGTTGCGGCTAACTCGACTCTAAATAAAAACCTATGAGTTAACCCAAACGCTCCTTTATTTACTTTTGCTCATCCAAAAATTCTTTGTCAATAAAGATATATTGGTTATATATCTGGATTGATGTTTTTCTTTCTTGAGATCTATTATGCTATTGAATGGAAAAAACGTTTTTAGAATGTATTATCAATGCATTAATACATTTTATCTGTTTACCTAACGTAGAGAAATTTATTTTTAGAATAAATTAGGGGTTATGTTATACGTTGGAAAATTTTTTACCAAGCACAATCAATTATGCAAATCCTAAGTCTACGGGAGTCATATTAGTTATACATTGTGTTATTATATTCCTAATTGCACATAAACACAACGAAAATGAAAATCCCCAAATTTTGGTTTTGTGTTCAATCGAACCCTAGACTTAGATTAAGAAGAAAATTAATGAAATGACTTATAATTAATGATGTTTATGATGTTAGGATTGATTATTGATGTTGATTTCACATTCAATTTTAGTTTTAGTGATTGATTTTTAGTTTTTGGTGGGTTTTGTTCGTGTTCATCGCAGGTCTGCAGAGAAGGTAGTGTTTAGTTTTGTGTTTTAAAAAAATGATATAGCAGACATATTTTGCCTGCCTGGTGGCAGTCCCATATCGATATGGGGGCCGTTAGGGGGCCGCCCTATTTATATGGGCCGCCTCCAGTGGAGGGTTTTGGACAAAAATTTGGACCAAAATATCAGAAGGAGTAACGTTTTAATTTGCATTTCGCCAATTAAAAATGCTTAAAATACTTCGGATGAAGTAATTAAGTTGTCATGAAACGGAATGGAACGAAGACTAGAATCGAGGCAGAAGAAAAGAAGAGAACAATTTACGGAATGTGTTCCATCATTCCTAAACCAAGACGAAGATAATTAAACGATTCACATTTAAGAGGTTTAGTGAATGTCAGCGATATTATCTTCGGACGAGACTTTTACGATGGAGATATGTCCTTTTTGGACATTGTCTCGAAGGAAATAGTGACGAGTTTCGATGTGTTTAGTCCGCGAGTGTTGCACCGGGGTTTTGCTAAGGTTAATCGCGCCTTTGTTGTCGCACATGATCGGGACGTCGTCGAGTCGAATGTAGTAGTCGATAAGAGCTTGTTTCATCCATAGTGCTTGTTGACATGCCTTTCCGGCGCTTACGTATTCGGATTCGGTCATGGATATAGCAAGAGCGGTGTCGATCAAAATACATTAATACTCCTTATCCAAATGACATCTTGGATGAAGTCATTCTCATAATAATAGTGTGTCAATCAATATACTAATTTTATTCTCGTTTATTAAAGCCGATATAATACCAAAAGGGTGTTGGTCGAGTCTTGGTCCTTAAGCATGTGTCCGTCAAATCTTATCATTGGTTCCTAAACATTGTCGTGTCTTAAGCATACGTCATCATTCTTTTTATCTTGAATTTAGGATGATTGTTATTAAAACAATGATTGCATGTGTCTAAGGTTTGAATTTTCTTTTTAAGTGTCATACTTTAGAATGCATATACCTAAGACATGCATGTTTTGTTCCCCACTAAGTGTCTTGCTATACATATATTTATCATGTCATTATATATATGTGCATTTTTCTACTAACTTTGTTTTGTAGCACACTTCTGTTACTTGATTCCTTGATGCCCCAAACAAGGGGGAGCATACACCGAGGGGGAGCATTTACAAATGTCAAAGTCATTATGTTTGCAACCGTTAAAGACATCTACACATTTCTTGATATGTGTATTTCACCTCTTTAATATTGCTCCTATATATATTATGTTGCACGAAACTAACACTTGATGTAGGTTAAGAGTTTGCAACAAATTTGATCCATGGATCCGTTAGAGTCATTATACAATGGGGTGATTAAACGAGGTTGAGATGATTAAACGAGGTTGATAGGAGCAAGACTTAACTGGGATGATGCAAGCTCAATTTTTTTTGAAGTTAGGTATGTATTGTCATCATCAAAGGGAAGATAGAAGTAGAGAACTCGGAGCTCGCACCTTTTTGTTTCGACAAAAGAGGGAGAAGAAGTGTAAATGAGTAACTTTAATATTTTACTATGATTTATGGTTTACATATTTTGTCATCATCAAAAAGGGGGAGATTGTTGCGATATTTAATCTATACATTCTCTTTGTGTTTTGGTGATGACAAACATGTAACTTGCAAATAATTACGTATAGTACACAAGTTACTTGTAGACATAAATCATCTGCATAAACATTCATCAACTCTTCTCGATGTCCCGGTACTCCTATAAATACGGACTTCGCAAATTGGATCGGGCAAAGAAAACGGACAAGTCCATTGGGGCCCAATAAAGTTCGGCCCATTAAGGCCCAAAAAGGCCCAATCAAAGTTCTAGAAACTTCTAGAAAATGGAGGGAAACTAGTGAATTCAAAATTTGAATTAGCTTCTAGACACTTCTAGAAAATGGAGGGAAACTAGTAAATTCAAATTTTGAATTAAGGTGCATCTTATTATCCAATTCACCCTTTTATCTATTGGGCAAAAGAGACCTCTCCAAGAAATGATTTCCTTATAAATACCACACTATTCCTCCCCCTCCTCCTTGTTTAAAACCCACGGCCAAACACCAATCCACATCAAAAATTTGTGTCTTTGATCTTCTAACATGTTTCTAGCATTAGGCTTGATTCAAGGTTACTTCCTAGATGAATAGGATGTCTCTACATGAAAGTGATCATCTTTGTTTCTTACCTTTCATGTAGTAGATCGAGTCTCATAGAAGTGATTACATTTGATCAATTATATGTTAGATGGTGTTGTATGTTGTAACTTATTCATATCTCTTGTAATCGTGTGTAATAGTTAGATCGTGGTGATCATAGGAAGGTGTGTTAGATCATGGTGATCATAGGAAGGTGTGTTAGATCGTGGTGATCTTGGTAGTGTCTTGGTGAAGTGAAGTTGTGCAGTTAGTAGTAACATGAAGTTGTGAAGTGAAGTGAAGTGTTGTGAAGTAGTATGGTTAGTATTTTAGTCCTCAAAATACAAAAGTTATGATAGATTGGTTCTAGCTAGGATTAGAACTCGACATTTGGCTTAGTGTTGGAAATCGGTGTAAGCTTAGTTGTGTATGGTTTTCTCCACCTAAAAGGAGCTTGTTGACTAGTGAAGTAACTCTCGAGTTGGGTACTCGGGGAGTGGAGTAGGGCGAAGAGGTGCTTCGTGACCGAACCACTATAAATCATCGCGTCATGTTCGCACTTTCTTTTACTTTTCGCTTTACATCTTTAATTACCTTATCACCTTACATTTATATTTGCATTAGATCTATATGTGTGTTGATTGTTTCTTCTATTGTTTGGATGATGATTGTGTCATGGATAGAAGTTAACATTATGATTGTGTTTATATTGCTATGACATGTTCTAGTAGATATAGATGTATTATTCACACTTATCATATTGCATCTAACTTGATGGATGATTTGATACGAAATATTTTAAGTTTTTAAATAGAAACGTATTCACCCCCTTTACGATTTCCACAACTCTGAATCTAATAAATGTATTTAACATCATCACAACGTGCACTTCTTCATGACAAAAAACTCCAGAACCATTTCCTTCAAGAATCTATGCTTCAATACTGCAAATTCATGATCACCATCTTGATTCACATTCATATCATTTAGGCACGGAAGTTTATTAAATTGTATGATTAAGCTAATTTAAGTATTTATATGCTGTTTTCTAGAGGGTGTTTGGGAAAGCACACCTGACACATCTTTATGTTGTGTCGTTGCTTATATAATTAGAGTTTAGATGTTGCTTCGATGGATACTCCTTCATACTTCATAGAAAAAAAATACATATTGTTCAATCAAGTGGGATATCAATGTAAAGTGAGTCAATTTTGCAAGCTTGTGATGAAAGAGTATACTCAAAGAAGAAACAAAATGCTAATACAATCCCTAACACATAGGTCTTTCGCAGGACCAATGCCCATATATCGTAATTTATTTAACAAACTGATTTGGATATTGGACCACCAACCTGTTGGCAATCATCTCTTCACCAACTCTAGTGGCTAGCTAGGAATAAAAATAATCTCAAAGCGATTTCGATTAGAAATCGGGACAATGTGTATGTTCACCTCTGCCATTGTCTATTTTGTCACAATAATAGTATAATGGGTCAGTCAAAGTGTATAAATAGTTCAAGTCACTAAATCGAGGTGGAGTACTCTTTATACAGGTCATTTCAGCTAAGTTATCTGTTTACAAATGGTTAGATTACTGATAACGTATAAATACGTACTAGCCATATGTATATAATATTAAGTATCCCGTTAGAAATAATAATCACTTAAAGTAATAATTAAGTCTTCCGGAGTCGTATCCCAACAAGAGATTTGAATTGAAATTTACGTTAATGCTTGTTGTTTGATGCTTGATTATCTTTTGGTTTTTGGTTTTGAATTAAAACTAAAGTTAGCGATAAACAAGATTATACTAATTAACAAGTAAGCTAATAAGACGAAGAAAATATAAAGAAATATGCTTGTCAAGTAAAAATGGATAGATTCTTAAGTGTGAAGTTTTTAGATCTTAATGATGAATTAATATCCGTCGTAATAATCGTTTTCTCAAAACATTGGCTTAATATTGAAAACAGCTTTTTATCAAGATATTAATTACTAGTTTAACGCCTACTTAATCTTACGGCTTTTGCCCGTTCGACTAAATAAAACACTAAACTAAATAACATTTACAAATTATTTATCACTAGTCACTTATTAAATTTCACACTTAATTAACTATTTACCAACTTAATTAACAAGCATATAACAAAACTACTCGCAAATTATCATAACTACGCTAAAAGCAATAAATAAAGCAACAATAAAAATGGCTAAGCTAAACATGGCAATAAACATGAAAATAGATAAGTAAAAAGAGATTATTGAAAAGGGATTAGAAGTCACCAAATTCGGGTTAACGAGCGAGATGATACTATAAGTGTCAACAATACCAAAAATCACATATAAAAGCTAATTACCCATAACTCCTTTGATTGTTCCATAACCCCTCTTTAATCACCACTGGTTACTAATGTGTTTTTCTTTAAAAGTAAAACTAAAGTTCAAAGAAGTACGAATGAAAATTTCTGTAAATAAATTTCTAGACTAAACTTGCAAATGATAAAAACTTTTAAAAAACTTAATCATTAAACTAACAAGTAAAACTATTACGCAAACCAAACTATGATAAATCCATTATAGAAAAATGACTAACTCGCTCCGCATGAAACCGAAGGACAACGAAACATGATATAAATGACTACTGAGAAAATGACTATTAAAAATAGTGACCAATAAAGTATGATAAAAGAAATATTGATTTCTGTCAAGGTTCAAAATCAATTTAAAATTTAAGATTGCAAAATTTAAAGCTCAAATCTTAAGTAACAATATAATAATTGCAAAGTGATTGCTAGAAGATAAGGAGAAAAGCTACATACGAAATATAAAAAACAAAAGAAAATGAGAATCGAGTGAAAACCTACTCCTACTCTACATACTGCTAATCTATTACTCGAATAATAAAAAAATGAAAAGATAAGATTCATATCTGATGCTATCCTCCTCTTTTTATCATGCTTATCATCTAAGCAGTAATGGATATGGGCTTGGATATTCCTTTTCTAGCTGGGCCTGTCCATTTCATTTTCTAAATCTAGGCTGAGAAGTGTTGGGCCGAGATAATGGACTTGGCTGGGAATTCTTTAACAAGTTGAACTTGGCTTTAATAAGTATGGGTCGGTCCGACCCATATAAACGGTGTCGGGCCAGCCCAATAAAAGATGAAAGCACCGTCGAACTTGAAATTTCTTACTCTTTCCATTGGCATGTTCGGGGAATTTTACCGACTTCGTCTTGAACTTAAAAAACGCGTAAACGTCTTCAAATATTATCCGAAATTCATCGTTTTTGCTTCGTTTTCAACCCTTAGTACCTGCAAAACATAAAAATACCAAACATACATATTTGCAAGATAATTATCCATATTTTAGCATTTTTAGTATGATTAATAGTGTTTTCTAGGGTGTAAATGATGTGTGTTTTAGCACACATCAAATTCCCCCACACTAAGCCATTGCTGGTCCCACACGCAATGTTTATAAAACACGCCCGGAAATAAATAATTAAAACCTCCTAACTTATGACCCCTCACAATCAAACAAGAACAGAAAATGTCCATTAAGAAGGTTCAAAAATTATTTATTTCGAAAGCGCCCCCGTTTTAACCTCTTTATCAATAATAGATAAAAACTAAGATAAAAATTTTATAAAATTTATTTAAAAGGCTTTAAAAACGGGAGTTCGTCATCCTTGATTTTTCACGATCCCCAAACCAAGCTTAAACGAAATCATAGTCAAATATAAGATTAGATCCTAACACTACTCATAAATGCTAATTGTGTAAACGTAGCTACTTTTCGCTCCCTTATTCCTAATTTCTCTAAGGATTTTATTATTATTATTGTTGACAAGTAAATTATGTCCTTATTAATATAAAGTAAAACCCGGTTTAGACCATAATTAGTTTGAAATCCTTTCCTAAAGAGACGATATGGTGAAAATATAGTCCACATTAAGGTTCTAATTTTGTATGATTTGGAGGTTATCCTTTTTATTTCATCCAAAACAACTCAACTACGGGTCCAGAGATGAAAGCTTTATTTAGATAACCCCGGAGTCAAAATTTGGCTTTATTATTATTATTGCAACATTATTAAACCTCCCGGTCCTTTAAACAACTGCCACATCGGTGTGCGACCCGACCATGGTCCAGGAGTCTTATTTCGACTAGCAGATCCTCGACCTTTTTGAAGTTTATTACATTATTATTATTATAGCCAAATTTCAAGTCCTGTGGTCTTTTAACAACTGCCACATCGGTATGCGAGCCGACCATGGTTCAATAATCTTTTATCAGCCCACAGTTCTTCTTATTATTATTACTTCCACCCTTTAAACAACTGCCACATCAGTATGCGAGCCGACCATGGTCCAATGGTCTTATTTCGGCTTCAGTTTATTACATTATTATTATAGCCAAATTTCAAGTCCTGCGGTCTTTTAACAACTACCACATCGATATGCGAACCGACCATGGTCCAGGAGTCTATTTCCCCACAACACTAACAAAACCTCGATGTGTACCTTACTTTAACCAGAAGGAATCTCTACGAAGGGATCTAAACTAAGAATCACAAAAACCAAAGTAACTTTATTTATTTAACAATTATATAACGTTTATTAAGCTGGTGGGAGCAAAAAGCCACAATTAACCTCTATGAGCTCTAAAGAGATCCAACTACTCCACGCTTAGCATCTAACTTATATTCAACTCTATCATTTTTTGTTCTTTGCAAAATTTTAAAGTTTTGCAAACGCTTAGTCTCGAAAGCTAAGGGGAAAGCTAGAGTGCATAACTCGGTCAAGTCAAAATATCTCCTTAGTTCTACGGGCCTACTTATTTCTATATTTTTATATTTTTATTTTTTTAAGCTAATAACACAATAAAATTTTAAAATTTTGGTCAAAACGGGGTTGCGTGGGAACACATATAGGCACAGGTAAGATCATATTTCGATAGAAATCCCCCCCACACTTAGAACCGAACATTGGCCTCAATGTTCAAAAATGTCAGGTTTTACCCCCACACTTAAGAACGAAAAAGGCAAATGCTAGTAATTCCAAGTGTGAAAGGGGAAACACAATATATATATACATGATCAGGATTGAGGATTCCAAAATACGCAGAAGATCGAAGACCGGGCGATTGGAGGATTGAAAACAAGCACGGGTCTTCATGATCTTAAGGAATCCTGCAAAAAACGGTACCACAACCCAAAGAAAGAAGCACGCCCCCACACTTAGGCTATATAATCACACATTTATTCATTAAGAAAATAGAAAGAAGAACAGACACGGGTTGCCTCCCGAGAAGCGCTTGTTTTTGTACGAGTCTAAGCTTGACTCTCCCCGAATTCCTTTGTCCTTGGGGCAGAAATAGAAGAACAGAAAAATATCTTCATCGGACCTTCATTCAAAATATTTGGATGAACATTAATGATCTTGAAAGTTTCATAGGTCCGATGAGATAATCCTAGAATGAAAGAGTGAACTCCTTTTGAAGTGAGTATCCCGGGATTGAAAACTTTGTCATCATTTTCGGATGAAAATGATAATAAAGTCTCAATCACAGTTAACTCCAAGAAAAACAGGAGTTCACGATCAGAAGAGATAGATAGAAAGTTACGCTCCTCAAGAATTAAAAATGCCTCAGACGAGGTATTCACTTTTAATTCCTTATCTTTTGACTTATTATTGAAAATCTGAGTTTCACCCAAAATTAATATGCCTGGGTTGAACACCTTGTCCTCATTTCCGAATGGAAATGATAACAGAGTAGCAATCTCAGATGACTCAGATAACTCCTCAGGAAGAGTCGAGTCACTTGTGAGTGAATAAGGGGGTAAAATAGTTGATTCAACAATATTAGCTTCATCAATTAAACTCTTTGTTTTAGAATCCTTGGTTTTATCATTTTTAGAATAAGTGTCATTATAAGAGTCACCATACAAAAGCTTTTTCCATTCATCATTATCAGAACTAAAGTCAAAAAGATCATCATCGTCATCTCCCAGAGGAGATGAGTAAACAAGAGTAGGTTTATCAGTGAACCTATCTAAAATCGGATCACTAATATCAATATTAGTCGTAGGTGAAGAAACTGTAAACGAATCTTGGTTCATCAAATATTCAATTTCTCTAAGATCAGCTTCAGGATCAAAATTATCATCCTTATTTCCCTGTGGAAATGGGTCAAGAAGAGCGAGTTCATCGGCGAACTCCTCAAGATGAGAATCACTAGTCTCGACAAGTGGAGAACTAGGAGAAGAATCCGATGGAAAAGTGGTACCGCCACTAATCGGCTTGTCTCTTAAAAAATTGATAATATTGATGCAATGATCGGATTAAATATTACTCAAATTATTTCTTAAAGATTTATCAGTATAGAACACGACTTCTTCATTCCCTACTCTTAAAGTTAATTTTTCCTCGTACAGATCCACAAGAGCTCTTGCAGTGCGCAAGAAAGGTCTCCCTAAAATGATAGCAACTCTCGGATCAACCTTAAAATTAACGATAACGAAATCGGAAAGAAATTTGAATTGTTCCACTTTGACAATAACATCTTCAGCTATACCCATCGGAAATATGACAGAACGGTTAGCAAGTTCAAGAGTCATTCGAGTGGGTTTCAGAGGACCGATCCCAAGTTTCTCAAAGATCGAAAGAGGCATAAGGTTTATGCTTGCTCCAGAATCGGCTAAGGAGTTGTAAACCTCAAGATCTTGTAGGATACATGGAATGAGAAACTTTCTAGGATCTTCAAGCTTTTCGGGAATCTTATTAAGAAGGATAGTAGAGCATTTAGAATTTATCAGAGTATTTACTAACTCTTTTAATTTCTCTTTGTCTTTCAATAAATATTTTAACACTTTAGTGAATTTTGGAATTTGAGTTAAAGCATCCATAAGACTGATATCAAAATGAAGTTGTTTTAATATTTTCAAAAACTTAGATATTTAAACATCATTTTTATCAAGAAGTTTTGTCTTATTAAGCCTTGAAGGATATGGAATCTTAGGTTGATGAGGGTTGAGCTTAGGATCTTCCTTTGGTTTTGGTGGTGACACTGGCAGAACTCCAAGAGGTGGGACATGTGCGGTACTTGTTGGGATTGTAATATGCACCTCGTCCATTAAAGTCTCTGGTTCTTTTTCCACTTCCACCCTAGGAGTAGGAGGAACAGGTGTGGAATAGAAGGTTCAGTAGTAGTCAATCCACTCCTTGTCATAAAAGAATTAAATTGCTCTCTTGCTCGGAAGAGCACCTTGAGGCCTTTCATGAAGAGCCTTAGCCAATATACCAATTTGATCAAATGTTAATTGATTTTTTGCATCTTGGTTTCGGTTATAAATTTGTTGATTTTGATTTTGGATCAAAAGCTGCCTCATCAAATCATCCGTCGTGGATTGATTTGGGCTCGGAACTGGGTTCATGTTTGGTTGATATTGATTAAAACCCTGGTTATGGTTATAATTATGATTTGAATTCTGATTATAAGCTTGACCAAAACCTTGGTTTTGTTGGTTGGAACGGTTTTGACTCGGACGGGATTGTTGGTTTTGGTTGTTGATGTGTCGTTGTGTGGTGCATATTTTATTGATTTAAGTTTTAAATTTATATTTTGCCGACTCAACAAAAAACAACACTTTAACGGGAAGTGTACCCGATCGGTAGTAGTTTCATGGTAAGTAAAGTGTCGATCACTGAGAGCGAGGTTAAATATATCAATTTAATTAATATCTTGGTTATCTAATCTATGTTAATTATATTCTAATCCTATGTTAAACCTATGTCAGTCTAAATCCGAATTCTAATAAGAAAAGGGGGGGTTTTCAGCCTCAGAGACTGACACGGTTTGGTTGGTTACTATAATCAATTCAAGACACTGTTACCCACGCAAGCTAATAGACAAAATATAAAAGAGCGGTCAAACCTTATATAAGAAAACTATATTAACCATTATTAATCCGATTAGAATGTTGGTTTGTTTATTAAGTGCAATGATTTCTTCTATCGAGGTGGCATATCATTCTTAAGACTTAGGCGTTACATCATCCTAAGACCTAGACACATTAATTCTGTCACAATTAAAGCATCTGTATAAAGCATCCTTATTTGCTGATTATAATCTATCTTAGGGATTAAAGCAATGGTGATCTTGTTAAACCCTAGCTCATAGAGACTTTACCCACTTACCGCTTAATGGCAATCTAGACACTAGTAGTCCACTTGTCCAACTATCCAATGGAATCAGAACGTTATTTGTTGAATTATCTAAGTCATCTGCTAGTCAACACGATCAATAAACCATCGGCAATATCTAATTAACTAGTTAAGCCCGAAGCGTATCCTAGACACAGACTTAGAAGGACAATACTTGTGTAACTATTATTCTAGATGTATAAATTACTATATGGAGAGCTATCTCGGACTCTAGATCCACTTGGTCCACTTTGCTAGATCCAGTTGAATGATAGGTCGCATACAAAAGCGCGTAAACAAGTATAAATTGATAAACATAAACAAGCACTCAATGATAAATCAAGAAATCGATATAAACAAATACCAAACATTCAGATCTTTATAATAATGGCTAATACCTAAAGGTATTAGCCTTCAAACGTCATAATAAATACAAGAGTAATATTTTAGCCAAGGTAAACCAACCGAGTTAACGAATGATACCAAAAACTGAATGATTACTAAAGTGTATGGAATTACACAATGTCTCCTAAGGAATTGAATACGTTGATGGACCTCTTCTGATCTTTTCTCCTCTAAAACTCGACTTTTGTGGTTTAGGTATCGAAAATATGATTTAGCACACTTAAAACTCATTTTTGAGTTTTCTATTTATAAGGTCTGGAAGTTGGTTGGATACGGCGTATCCATGTATTGGATACGGCGTATTAGGGATTTCTTGAAGTAAGGACCACGTTTGATATCTTCCAGAATATTATATTGATTCCTTATCTTGAATATGACGTATTGAGTCCTCTGGATAGGGCGTATTGATCTTTATTCCTTTTGTGGTCTTTGGTGAGTACATGCATGGATATGTCGTATCTTCCTTCATGGATACGGCGTATTGGTCTTCAGAAATAGTAATCTTCAAAATATCTTCATTTAAGCTCCAGAATGCGCGCCTTTTGCTAGGTTTCACCAATTACTCTATAATTACTGCAGTTCTCAAATATAAACGATTAAGTAACAACTCTTTGCAATAACTATAAAAAATAGGTTAATAACATGGGATAAATGATGCTATAAATAGACGTTATTTGATGTCATCATTAACGTCATCTGGTTTCCTTTTCTTCAATTCATCTGCAACACCTTTGTCCATAGCGTCTTCATCCTCAAGGATTGACTCTATGAGAGCATGATATAGAGCTCTATGCTTAGGACTTTTGCTAAATGACTTGGATTTAGTCATTGTATTGAACAAGGTAGTTTTTTGATCAAATTCTTCAAGTGCAGCGGTATCAGATGAAGTGGTAGTCTCTTTAGGCACTTGCTGCTTTCTTGCATGCTCCATCTTGATTTTTTGGATGTCTTCAATACTTTTCTGAGTTGCATATTGCTGCTTGAGCCTCTTTACAATCTCAGCTGAAACAGAGTGTTCCTTAATGATGTCAGCCGAGTATTTCTAAATCACCTTATATAGAGCATCGTCTAGACTTGATTCAAGGTACTCTTTTTATCAGCATTTGGAACTTCAAATTTGTTTGCTGAAATAACTGTTGTAGAGTTATCAACACTTTTGAGCTCTTTT